>NW_004624750.1:24656783-24728997 GCF_000247695.1 Heterocephalus glaber | reverse complement strand
AATAGTATGAAAAAGAAAAAGCAAACAAACAAACAATGCACCATGAGTGAAAGTCCGCAGAAATAGCAACAGTAAAATCAAATCTATACATAGAATATTTGGAACAAAATGCACCAAATATAAAATAATACTAATATTTTACAAGTTTAAAAATAGAAAATATGTTTAAAATATGAACAAATAACCCAATCATACAAAAAAATTAATTGCAAAAATATGTAATTCTAAAAATCAAAATATGATTGAAAATAACATCATAGGGGATTGGTTAAAGATAAAATATTCCTTATCATAAAGAGGAGAAAATTATAACCACAGCAATCTACTCAGAAAGAAAAGGTTTGTGAATGGTAAAATAACTTTCTTTACTGGAGATCACCAAAAGGCAAATTATATCCTCACAAAAATATCAGAATTTCATTGATCCAATATGATAAGAACTTTTAAATGAAACTTTCAGTTCATATTTGGAGCCCTTTTCCGTTTTTAAATTAATTTTTCACCAGATGGCATAGTAATAGGTTTTGGAAGAGGTTTAGTGTAGCTTGAGTGAGTGGAGGATACACAGAGGACTGTAAATTGATAGTTATTTGTATGACTCTCAATGATAGATGCTTGCAAAGGCTTATGCTTTGAGTTGGCAATGATACAGTTGTTTTTAAAAAATGATGAAACCAATGGTAAACAGTCTTTGGGAAATGTGTTAACTGAACCTATTGAGATTCACCTGGTTCTTGGAAGTATGACCCAGAAATTATAAAGCAAATCCATTTAATTCAGTCCAGTGATTCTCAGTTATGACTCTACATCTCAACTCTTTAACAACAATGCCTAGAAAACACATCAATAAGCTTTGGGAGGTATTGGAACATCCACTGTTAAAAGAAGACTTCCGAGAGAGTTCAAAATATAGTAAGTCCTCAACTTATAAACAAGTTTTATTCCTGGAGAACAGTTTGTAAGTCAGATTTGTTTGTAAATCTGACAAAGTGAGTCTTAGACACCTTTGACACGAATACACAATATAAAGCATAAAAAAAAATTCACATGTTCCATGATCAAGTCCTTGTTCTTTAGAATTGTGCCAGTGATTGAACAATTCATGTTATGAGAGTGAGAGATGCCTACTATCTTTTCGTCTTGGTCCAATCTCTCAATTATCTTCACGTTTGTTTTCGTGGTTACTGCTTTGCACTTCCTTGCAGTCTCCTCCACATCATGACTGCTTTTCCACCTCCTTCCAAACATCCTGGACTCTGAGCACTGTACTACTGGACAGTATCACACTATACAGTAAGCACACAGCAGCACAACTGTGACAATGTCCGGCACACATGAGCTACTTCCACGAATGTTCATAATGCTAAGTCTGTTTGTATTTGTGAAAGTTCGTAACTCAAATGTTTGTAAGTCAGGGACTTACTAGATATCCTCCTGAGAATCATTGCTTTTATCTCAGGGTCTGCTGGTGTTGGTAGTGCTCTCCAAGGGTAGGCAAAATTCATCATGTGTAAGCTACGTGCTCCTTTGCTTGAGATAGATGTAGGGATATAGAAATGCCTTTATATAATTCTAAGTAGTACCATATAGGATTTAGGATTTTTGCAGAAATAGTATATTCTCAGTGTTTAGAATCAATCCTACAACAGTCCTGAATTCTTTTGATAATCTTTTAAAAAACCAATATCTAAAAATCTATTTTGTGATGAATAGTCTAATAAAGGGTTTAAAAAATCAGAAAGGATATTTCAAACTTCAATTATTATCTTAAGATAGAAGATTCAGCCAACCCATGTTATTACCATGACAATAAGAAGAGAATGCTCCATGAATATTCCATCATTATTCTCATAGCTTCTCTCCAGGAAAGAGGTTCACCAGTGGCAAGTGATTAGCTTGTGGGGGTGTATGTCATGTCAGAATGCAGTGAGGTCAGACTTGAGACTTTTGGAACCCTTTGGACCAAGAGCCATGTCACCCAAATTTATCATAATTTAAACTGCCATTCTTAAAAAAATATTCGGTGAGATGTAGTTTCCAGATCCACATCTGAGATAGGGTAAATGTCTAATTATGCCAATATTACTCATTATTATCAGATTATAAGATAATGAGGAGGCATTATACATGGTCTGAAGTCTGTAGCAATAATACTTCAGTGAGTGGGACAATATTCTTTCTGTTGGACTAAGGCCTGGGGTTGTACTAAAATGTCACTGGTGCATGTTCCACAAATTTGATCTTAGCCAAAAGGCTGAGAAGTGATGCTGCATCTTCTAAACCCTATATGAACTTCAATGAAACCATGACTCATTTCATTTCATTTTTATTATATTCCACAAACATTTCTTACTTGCCTATTTTGTGAGCAATGCATTATATGACTCTTTGGATTGCCAAGAAATCACTGAAAAAAATTAGAAATCAATGCTAATAGTCTAGAAACAAAACTTTTAAACTTGGTTTCAACTTATTTTTCTTCTACATGGATATTTATTCACTCAGTAATATCTCATTTATCTTGAATAACCTGTGCATTTATTAGACCTTTTAGCAATAACATAATAGAAGGCTAATCAAATTGCATGAGTTCTATTTTGACTCCATTCATTGTCATCTGTTTCATCTTTGGCAAGTAATTTATATTCTGTATCTATAAGATAAAAATAATAATTTTATTTATTTCATTGTGTAATTCTGAAAACTGGCTGTGTGACTTAAGTTGTCACTAGGTAATAACACATTTTATTATAATGTAAATATTATACACACTCCATTTGAGGTTAGTATCTTTCTATCCCTTAGGTTGAGATGAGATCATAAATGTGGCTTTGGTGCTTCAACTAGCCACACACTCAAGTGGTTGTACTCTCCCATAATTCTCCAGATGACTATTGTGTTAACAGTAATACATATGATGGTCCTAATATTCCTATTAGCACCATCTTGGATTTTCAGGAACCTTTAGACTCCTTCTTGTTGGAAAAGAGCAAAGCAAAATAAGAACTAGTATTTCTACCCTTCAATATCGATCTGTCTTATTTAACATTGTACTTGGATTTTTAAAATTCATTTTTGTGTCCTTCATGGGTGTTTTTTTTTAAAATAAACTTTTATTGGTACATAACAAAACCACTTCTTTTGAACATGACTAGAATGACTTCATATATGCTTTGGTTTTAAACACTTTTAATATGCTTGAATTTAAATTATGCTAGAAGTTATAGATTAGATTAGGTAAAAAATATGATCTGTGATTTTAGATTAATATTGTCTTATGAGTACGATTTTCACAACTTTATAAATGAAAATTAATTTGGCCTGATATTAAACAATAGGAGGAATTATTATTTTTATCTTTTAACTAGGAATTAAGGAAAACATAACACATAAGAGTACATTTTTTAAATTTAAAAAGTGAAAAATTTTACTGTTCTGTTTTTCCAGAAATGCCCTTACAAACTGATATGAGGATTTAGAAGTAGTCCATTCAAGCAAAAAGGGAAAATGCAAAGACCCTACTTTAAATATAACAATTACACCTTTTTTTCTCCCAAGTGAGCAGTGGGGAATTTCTGAGGGCTCATCTGTACTACTTAGTTAGAAATAACATAAAAAAAGGACTGATATGTGGTAAATTACAGCATTCTATGATAAAATAATTGCCATTAATTGAATTTAATCTTGTCCTATAACTCGTATCCATAAACATGTTGGTTTCCATATGCAATAAAGGAAGAAAGTAGATTGATTTGCTCAAAACTCATTCACATTCTTTCTTTCTGAAATGTAGAGGAATGAGAGATAAAATTTATTAGACTTTATGTAGCCAAGAATTACAGGTTGATTTAGGTTTGAAAAATGAGATACTGCCACTATTACTTCGCTTTGGATTTGAGTAATGAGAGAACATGGGGTATGTTTAAGGCATGGAATTCGTAGGCATGGGTAATGAAAATGACCTCTTTGGAGCACTGTGTCTCTGTGATATTAACAATTCTTTTGGGAAACCTAGCAAGACAATATTTTTTCTATCCTCCCAAGAAATGTACAAGTTATATTGATAATTACTAGTATCCTTTTACATGCTTCCAAGTGTGGAGTCTCTTGTTCACAATTTCCTATATCCAAGAATACAACAACATTCCTGAATATAGCAAGATATACATACGGCAGACAGATACACAGATAAGCAGAAAATTAAATGTGGGAATACTTTAGTTCAAGCCTGCAATAAATTGAATTACAGATTACCTAGACATTTGTATTTCACTATATAAAATGGCTAATACTTCATTTAATCAAACAAGGTATCTTATTATAAACATCGTATGTGGGAATTAATTAGAAGAATTATTTCCATATTTATCTTACTTGAGAAATGAAGATCAAGGCTAGTTTCACTGACCTTGATAGCAGTTATAACAAATAAAAACATTTAATGTGTTATTAGATCTGAAAATTTCTCACTGATAAATGATTATTTTTGGTAATTAATATAAAAGGCTAACACAATATACTGATTTACATTGCCTGTTGTAACAGTTTTTTAAAATTTTTTATTAGTACATGTTTGCTGTGTATAATATTTACATTCCTTGTGTGGAATAAAAACATGCACATAACACATCTTCAGTTTTTCATCCCCTTTTCCTCTCTTTCTCCTTCCCTTTCATCTTTTGATCCTATCCCCACTTGTATCTCCCTATTGCTTATTATCTGTTTTTATTTTGCCTTTATAATTTGTGTTTCTCATACAAGAGAAATCACGTGGCATTTTCTAAGAAGAATGTACTTAAGAAAGTTCAACCTTTAGTTATTTTTTTTTCAATTCTTTTATTGGTACATTTTAGGTATACAACACAATTACATTTCTCATTGGGAACTTGTACCTTTACATGATGCATCTTGGTTCTTATTTTTTCCCCATTCCTAGCCCTCCCTTCATGCCCTCCACCCTTCCCTATTTACAAAGACTTTATTTCCATTTTTTCCATTTCTCATCATTTTTCCTTGCCCTTCTTTCCTTTCCCCTGCCCCTCCCACTACCCCTACCCCTTTGGACCTTTACTTCCTATTTTGCATTATCGTTACTCATTCTAATCATTGGTACATTTTAGGTATACAATATAATGACATTCATCATTGGAAATTTGCACCTTTACATAATCTCTCTTGGTTCTTATTTTTCACCATTGCCCAGCCCTCTCTTCAACCCCTCCATTCCTCCCTGTGTACAAAGATTTTGTTCCTATTTTTCCATTTTCTCATATTAATTCCATTCCCTTCTTTCCTTTCCCCTAGCCCTCCCACTTTCTTCCCCTTTGCCCCTTTTCTTCCTATTTCACATTACCTGTTATACATTTTAGACCTCATTTACACTTTCAGTTTCTCACATCAGAGAAATTATTTGGTATTTATACATATGTGTCCTATTTATTTCACTTAAGGGTATCACCTCAATGTGCATCCATTTAGCTATATATGTCTCTAATTTCTCATTTTTTATGGCTGAGTAGTACTCCATTTTATTAAAAAACCACATTTTCTTCATCCAATCTCCAGTTGATGGGCATTTGGGCTGTTTCCAAGTTTTAGCTATCATAAACTGTGCTGCTATGAACATGGGTGCACATATATCACTGTGGTATGATTCTTTTAATTCTTTGGGGAAGATCCCCAGCAGTGGAATAGCGGGGTCAAATGGGTCTTTCAGTCCTAGTTTTTTGAAGTATCTCCATACTGATTTGTTGCACCAGTCTACACTCCCACCAGCAGTGGAGCAGGGTTCCTCTTTCCTCATAGCCCCACCAGCATTTGTTATTGGCTGATTTCATGATAGCACCAATGAAACTAGAAAGAATAGTTGTTTTTGATAGGTCTGTTGATCTTTGATCTTCCTGTTTGACACAGTGATATTTTTTAAAAGAAAGAAAAAATATAGTATTAATACATGTTCTTTACTTACTGCACCTAATGTGCATGATCATCTTGTGAATCATTGCAAGTTTTCTTCCCTATGGTTGTACGAGTTGAATGTGTTTGTATGTTACTTTTCTTATGAATCATCCTAACGTCAATTGCTTGTTGTTACTTTCATATAGGGAAGGATATGTTAACACAGTTGGAATAAAAAATCTATTATTATTGATGCAAAAAAACAGAACAGAGGTAAATTAGGTTCAATAGAATGATGACCATTACCCAAGGACCAGCATGTTCTTCTTTCACATTATGAAATCCAAGCAAATGCATAATGTCCAGACAGCTTTACTGATACTTGAGAAAATATGTAGCCCAGAACTTCAAGTGTTATAGTTGATGATCATTCAAAACTTAATGTATTTGACTGGTGTTTGTGTATTGTACTTATTTAAACAATTAGAATCTTGCAGTGTATAAACATAGGATTAAAACAAAGATCTATTTTATAACAAAAAAGAGTAAGAGATTTTATAATTGTTTTTTCTGTTTTCCAGAAATGCCCTTACACACTGATGTGGGAGTTTAGAAGTGGTCCATTCAGGCAGAAAGGAAAAATGTAAAGGAAAAATCATTCAATAACCTATTTTAGAAATAACAAAAGCTTAGGGTTCGAATGTGTCTCTAAAAGTGGGACACGATCAGCAAGGTTTCTCATTTTATCTAAAATAGTTTCCTTAAAACTCTAGTATTTCCAGCATGTCAAAGATTCCATCACTTTCAAAGTTTCTTATTTAATTAATGTCTAAAAGCCGAAAGACACTAAAAGGGCAGTACTACAAAGTTTATCCTGGATGACTTTAAGTAAATCTCTGTTTTATGATTTATATTAATGAATACTTATAAATTCTTTCTTGTCAAGGAACATTGAAATCAGAAAAAAATCATTGTCTAAATATTTGTACCCCCTTCCAGGGATTAGCAGAGAATAAAAGAATAAAATAGATCTAGTTTAATAAAACCCTATATTGGGCATTTGAGTGAGAGGAGAAAAAGACATTTTCAGTTCAAAGATAAGCGTTTCTAGCAAGAGAGTTAATAAGTAAATTTACCTGTTTTTTTAAAGTAAATTTATTTTAGATTGTTTCCAGGATAAAAGTGTATTTCTTTAGTTACATTTTAAAGTTAAATTATTATATAATATTAATAAGATTAACTAGAGTCACTGATACTGATGAATAGCTATTTGTCATTTATTAAAAATGCTTAAGGACATTAAAATTGGAAAAGGTACTATCTGTAGCAGTAGCTTTTGTTTTACCTACACTTTAGCCAGGTTTAATATCCATCTTTTCAACTGAAGCTAACTCAATTCAGTGCTGCTTTCTTGTTTCCTAGGAAATGAGGCAGTGATTTAAAACTATTAGCTAGGAGTGACATCAGTAAAACTACCATAGTCAACAACACTATTGTTTTCTTGTCATTGAAAGGCACAACTGGAAAAGACAAAATGAGAAAAAGGAAGCAAATGTGTGAAATTAGAAGAGGTTGTTTGCAATGAAAGTGTTAAAAAAATGAGGAATAGCAACAATAGCAACTTTTGGACACTTTGAGTCACCAGGATTGACACTTAAAATTCATAAAACAGTTCTTCTATTGAGTAATCATTTTTTTTGAGTCCATGATGTGGTGGTAAAAGACCACCATTATAGAAACAGAGAAGAATGTAGAGTCACATTCTTGCCTTCCTGGAAGTTACATTTTAGATTAAAAATGTTGCTATGATTTAAATGTGCCTCCTCCAAAATTCAAGAGTTGAAATTTCATGGTCTAGGTGATATTATTAAGATGTAGAGTATTAAGGAGTTATTAAGTTATGCAGGCTCCTTCTTCATGAATGAGATTAAGGTTTTTTAGATTAAGGTTTTTAGTGGCTTCACAGTGTTTAGCTCCCTTGCCCTTCCATCTTTGAAATTAGAAGAACAAAGCCTTTCTTCCCCCCTGAAAATTCAGCTCAGGTGCCATTGGGAAATAGAGCAGCCCTCCTCACCAGAAAGCTGAACCTTCTGGTGCCTTGTTCTTGAACTTCCAAAGTTTCAGAACTGTGAGAAGATAACTTTTTGTTCTTTCTAAAGTACCCATTTGGTGGTATTCTGTTATAGCAGCACAGATGGACTAAAAATGTCATTCTAGCTCATAAAATAATAATAGATTTCAAGAAGATACCTACTGAAGTTATGACAAATTAGTTTGCAGAATACATTAGAAGTCTTTTAAAACATGCAACTAGCATGTTTGTGGATCATAGTTATCTTCCTACAGAACCAATTCTGATACATGAAAAGATGCACTATCTAAACAAAATGATAACTACTTCATTGAAAGTTATTTCAGATCAAAATTAGAAATAAAGTGACAAGGCGGGGCATAGTTTCCACATACTTTGATGACTGGTTAACTCACATTCTCTGACTTTAAAAGACAATTTTTGAACATTTTTAAAGGGAAGTTAAGATACTGACTTTACCACAAGTATTATGAAGGAATTGGTTGGGAGTAATAAAGCCCTTAGAATGGAAACATTGTAAGTTTGCTGAATGATTTTATATTTTGTGTGTCTATCTTCTGTATTCACAATATCAGATCAGAATTCCATAGTGAGAGAATAATACATAGTTCCTCATGGATTTTATTTGGATTATTTGTGTAAAGGGAATCTAAACATGACAGCTAGGAAACATTCCAGTTGTTATCAGCACATTTTGGCAATCTCTTTAGTAATGTTGATTCCAGGCCTAACTCTGTTTATAATTTAAAAAACAATGGGGAACAGGATGATTCCCCTTATCACAAACAACAGAAGGACACAGAGAGCTGAGCTGAGTGTACAATGACATAGGGTATTAGTGATGTGTCATATTGATTTAATTCTGCTGATCAGTATACCGTGTCCTCCTGGCTCACATTTCCTGATTCCTTCTTTTCAGGCTGACAATCTCTCACTGTGGTTGGTGTTGCTTTTTAACATAAGGCTTTTTCTTTCATTGTCCTATAATACTCCCAGTTTATTTTTCCAAAATAGAACAGCATGCTACTCTGAAATTTTATTCACTCTAGCTACTCTAGGTTTTAGTCTATTATTTGTTGCATATCTATGTCTTTTGTAGAGAATTATAATATCCCCATATTTTCTTAATAAGGCTTTTCTACATTCTGATGAATTCTTCTCCCATGCTAGAGATAAACACCATACCCATTCATTTGAAAGGAGAGGGTATAACAATTTTACCTTGAAATTTATTTATCTGCAATGCTTTTGAATTTATCATCTGGGATCATACAAATACAAAAGGCTGGTACAGTTTGTAATAGCTAAAACTTGGAAACAGCCCAAATGCCCATCAACTGGAGACTGGATCAAGAAAATGTGGGGTTTTTTTTAATAAAATGGAGTACTACTCAGCCATAAAAAATGAGAAATTAGAGACATTTATAGCTAAGTGGATGCACATTGAGGTGATACTCTTAAGTGAAATAAATAGGACACACATGTGTAAATACCGAATAGTTTCTCAGGTGTGAGAAACTGAAAGTGTAAATAAGGACTAAATGTATAATAGGTAATGTGAAATAGGAAGACAAGGGGCAAAGGGGAAGGAAGTGGGAGGGCTAGGGGAAAGGACAGAAGGGAATAGGATTAATATGAGAAAATGGAAAAATAGGAACAAAATCTTTGTACATAGGGAGGAATGGAGGGGTTGAAGAGAGGGCTGGGCAATGGTGAAAAATAAGAACCAAGAGAGCCTATGTAAAGGTGCAAATTTCCAATGATGAATGTCATTATATTGTATACCTAAAATGTACCAATGATTAGAATGAATAATTGATGATGTAAAATAGGAAGAAAAGGTCAAAAGGGGTAGGGGTAGTGGGAGGGGTAGGGGAAAGGAAAGAAGGGCAAGGAAAAATGCTGAGAAATGGAAAAAATGGAAATAAAGTCTTTGTAAATAGGGAAGGGTGGAGTGTGTGAAGGGAGGTCTAGGAATGGGGAAAAAATAAGAACCAAGATGCATTATGTGAAGGTACAGTTCCCAATGAGAAATGTAATTGTGTTGTATACCTACAATGTACCAATAAAAGAATTTAATAAATAAATAAATAAATAAATACAAAAGGCTGGCAATAGTTTGCTGCCTGAGCATGCAAATGAATCCAAAGATTATCATCAATGAAAGCCCCATGGTTTCTTTCATTGTGCATGTTTTAAAGCACCAACACTTTCAGGGGACTGTAATATTGATTACGCCCAAAGCGGGCTGTAAAGAGTTAATCCCACAATTGGCTTGTTTATAGAAGATGAGAAAATGAACAAATGGAAACAAAGTCTGTGTAAATAGAGAGGGGTGGGGAGGTTGAAGGAAGGGCAGGAGAGTGGGGAAAACATAAGAATCAAGATATATTATGTAAAGGTACAACTCTCCAATGATGCATGTCATTATATTGTATACCTAAAATGTACCAACAAAATTAATTAAAAAAAAAGAAGTGAGTCTAGCCTAAGCCTACATTTCAAGGTAAGAGTAGCTTGCACCCAAATTCCATTTCCACAACTAAAACCTTCTTACTAGAAGGACAGTGTTCTAATTACAACCATATATTTTCTCTATTCTGTTCCTAATTCAAGCATTCATTGTCTTGTCCTTTTCCAGAGTTGCCTACATTTCTGTGGAAATCCATAGAAACCGCATGACTGTGTATCTTCTCATGTAGTCCTGCCCTTGCATGTAGCTTGCCTTTATCCCTATGGATTACCAATAAAAATTAGTGGTTTGAACTGGCCAAGGCCTTTGTTGATTGCACTGGCGTTGGTCATTCTGGCACCCCAATTTCTGTCTCACTTAGGTTGATCTTTAGTGTATTTTTCCCCCAGTCCTGTGTCATATACTGGGCAGGAGACTGTAGTCTACTGCAGAGGTTTCCAGTAACATTTCAGGGGTCTCCAATATACACTTTCTTGCGCTAGGGATCTTTTCACTGTGAAATGACCATTCAGCGTCAATTTGTTGACAGACCTCTACCACAAGATGGTCTACATTAGCTGCTTCTCCATTGAAGTGAATGTGTGCATGAGGACTGTAATAGCTGCTCCAGCTTCTGGGTTCATGTAATCTGCTCACAGCAATAAGGATGACCCTACACAGTCTTCTGTCATAATGCTTATTAATACCCCCTAATCCCTAATTATGTGCCATCTTCATGTTTTTCATTTTTGCACCTACAAATTCTCAGGAGGTGCCTAGAATATTTCCTTCTAATTTTATAACTATTTTCTTTATGTGTAAAAGTTTTGACAATTGAGGATTTCATATCAGAGACTTTGCCATTCATATGTAACATTCTATCACTTTGGCATTAATCTATACATGGAAAATTTGTCTCAAAGTATGCTTTGTCTTGTCTAGAGCTTAACCTGAACAGTAATAGGAAATTTTTTGAAACTCATGGGGAAAGTAAAAATGAACTAGTATTCATTGAGCACTTATTTTGGGGCAGGTGTTTCTACATATATTACTTCATTTGCTTTATAAAGCAACATGCGAGGTAGATAGTTAGATTTATACATTAAGAAGTTAGTGATGGGGTCATAATTTTAAAATTCTGAGTATAAAACTCCATCTTCCCTTTAAAGCTTGCTTTCTTTTTCTCACCAAGAGGTACCAAAAAGTTTCCTCAGCATGAGTCTGGGAAAGAGCAGTGTGTATTCTTTTCTTAGAGGACAATTGCCATAATGACCTTGTCATGCCTGGGTATATTACTCTAGTCAGAGATTCTAAGCTGTGCAAATAAGTATATAGAGCAGATACTATCTCCCACTTTTGCTCCAGTCTTATTACAACAACTTTTATGTTTGTAAACAATGAGAGATCTATTTTCATGTTTGTTCTACAAGTACTAGAAAATTTTACTCCATTTCATTGGATTATGTATAATTGAAACCAAAGAGATCATATTGGGCTATCTACTTCATGTTAAAAATCACTACAAGCAATATTTCCTGAAATTATTGAAAGTGTGTTACATAAAAAATTGTCATAATTTCTACACTAGTCCATTCAATTATAATTCTCATTTATTTTAAATTTGCGTATGCTTGGAAGATTCATTTAAAACAATCATTCATAAAGTAAGCAGATGTCCTTTTGATTTGACAAGGATTCAAACTACCTTCAGAATTGTTCCAAGAGGGATTATCTTCAGTATTTAAAACTATATTTGTTACTGGGTGTCTGAGTACATGCCAGGCACTGTCCTAAACAATAAGCACCTTATCTCTAATCTTCAAAACACCCTGCAAGGAGGATGTAAATTGCCTCATTTGCTAAATGCAGAAAGTCTGGATAATTTGTGTGAGTTCACAAAGCTAGCTGGTGGCAGAATTAGAAATCAAATAACATGTTGGTTATGCAACTCCATGTAATAAATTATTCAAACAAGTCTTTTTAATTGTTCATCTCTTTGCCTTGTGCTTCAGTGACAGGTGGGGACATTGGAGTCTCAGGCCTAGAGTCAGGGGTAGAAATTCAAGGCTCTGTTAAATCTTTCTGAAAAACATAGACACATTTTAATTGTTCACTTACCTAATTTTGTATACTAAACCACCCTTAAAACTTTGTGACATAAAGTACAGCAACACCATGTCTTTTGCATTCATGTTTGCAGTTTAGGCAGATCTGGGTGCAGAGCATTTATCTCTTCTTCTACTTAGCATCAAGCGGGACTGCTCAAAAGCTGGTTCTCGTAACGATTTGCCACACACAGATGATCTTATCTATTTGTTGGAACTGGAGCTGGGCC
This sequence comes from Heterocephalus glaber, assembly GCF_000247695.1. The sequence continues at coordinate 24,716,220 of NW_004624750.1, read as the reverse complement.
TGTTGAGCAGAACATGTACATATGATTCTCCATATGAGTTTCACATATGGTGGTTTGCTTTCAAAGATAAGCATTTCAAGTGAGAGGAAGCTAGCTGGATGGTCCAGTATCTTTTCTAATTATATCTAAAATAATCACTCTCATAGAAACAACCCTAGTTGTTGCTACGGGTGTAATGGTGTGGTGATATTGTCAGAGAGTTGCTATTTAATGGATTTAAATGTTCAATTATGCAAAATGAATACTTTTCAGATATTTGCTTTACAACATTGTGCCTAGAATTACTTATCTCACATTGTACACTTAAAAATTAATTACGATAGTAGCTTTCATGATGATTGTTCATGCCACTGTAAAAACAAACTTAAAAATTATAGAAAAAACTAGCGCTCCTGTCTCCTAATAATGGTGAAGGTTCATATAATATTGATAAGCACCAATTAGCAAACACAGGTAGCCTAATTACAAAGTCCAACTTCTTCATAATGTCTCCCAGTACTTTTCTACTAGTTTCCTACATTGCTTAAAAACTCTCCAACTTTTTGTTTCACTGAAGTTGAGTTCAGTCTCTTTCCCCTCTTTCCAGTAGTCTTCAGTAAAATTTTTCTTGCCTATTTAACTCCATCCAGTCTAATATTTTAATTGACACTAGTTCTAATTAATATATCTTTTATGTAAGGGACTATTCCTTTCACTATATGTCAAGCTATTCAGATATTATTCCCATATTAACAGATCAAATGAGAGATTTAATCATACTGAAAGGAAGAAATAGAATAGAAGAATCAATATGGAGAAACATTTTGGGAAGAAATAGTTAAATTAATAAGATAAAGATTTTAAATTAATACAAAATAATGGATAAACTGGGAGAAGTAAAAGGAAAAGTATAAATAACATGTTACAATTGTCCAGCCACACAAAAATTATTTAATTCCTTCACATAGTTCTAGTAATGTCTGCAAATGGAAAATTTGTAAATATACTCTTTGTTTTCAGATCATCAGAATACATCATATTATTCTCAAAACCATAACGGTATTATATACCTACATCTCTGTTGAATTAAACACAAATATTACAAAAGATTATTTGCATCAATACATTTTCAGTCACATGAGACAATAAAATAAATATGAATAATACTTAAAGCTCTTGTTATATTGATATAATGCTATTTATGGTAGTTGTTTTTATAACCATTACTATAATGCTACTTAATTATGATTGTTATTATGTAAATTTTATGTAAATCAGTGCTTATTATGGAAATTGAAGGTAAATTTCATTTGTATTCTATTAGTAATGCTTTGGATGGGGATGCAGGTTAATTAAGAGAGACTTATTTGAGGTGAGCTTTAAAGAATAAAAGAGGAGAGTTTCTGGTGAGATCTCAAAGGCATGTATACAAAAAAGTAAATAAATACCCTTTCAACTTTTAATTTTATCTTTTTGTTGAAATAGTGCATTGATCAGTATATTTTGTACTTCCTGTGACTAGAACTTAATCTTTAAGAATGTAAATTAAAGTTTAGGAAATGGAAATTATAATGCCTTTTAAAAATCTTTTATAGTACTGTAACCTTTTATTGTGGAGAAGAATAAAATGAATTCATTTTGAATTTATTGTTAAAACATACAAATATACCCACATATACACATATGTGGGAATATATTTAGTATGTTAGTATGCAATACATATATATAATAATACTGTTATATATATGATAACTTATATATTACCCAACCAAACAAAAGGTATACCACACTTTCTTTTGAAAAGAACCTTATTTAATATTTATTTCCACAAGAAAATTTTATTCACATAGTGAAAACTGTAGCATCATATGGCAGAACAGATGGTTAGTACTAAGACCTTATTTTTATATAGCACAACAATTTAAATGCACTTTCATTTACATTATTTCAGTTAAATTTGATGAGATGATTAATGGTGACTTTTGTTTCCACTAGTCTTTCCAACATTAAAACAGAAAAGAGAGCAATTTCAATGTCACTCTTATTTTCATTAGAAAGTTCTTGGTCTTATTTTTATTTTTAAAAATGTCAGCTACAGAAATATCTTTTGAATGTCAAAGAAAAATTGAGACTTTGATCTTGAAGCTTACTTTAATTAATTAATTAATTAATTGACCCACAATGTTTGAGTACTGCAATTCTCCAGATAAAGGATTAACAGATTGGATATTGTAACAGAGGATTTATACATACCAAAAACATTTAATTATTCACATGGAGAATGAGTTATCAGCTCTGTTGCAAGTGAAGAGAAAAGAATGGTACTGGAATATTACAAATGTTTAAATGAAACTGAAAAGCTAATCTGACTGAAAGGAGGAAGAAGGGCAGAGAAAGTGTTTGTACTGAAAAGCATATATATTCATTTCAATTTTTAGTGTATACTTAAGTGTTTTGCATCAGTCAAAATGTAAAATTTGTGAATATTTAATTGATTTTCAGATTATCAGAATAAATGATTCAGCATATGAGTGATTAGTGAGAAGACTGGGTCCTATAGAAGTGTCTTGCTTAAAGCCTAGGAGTACATTAGAAACTTGAGCAAATAAAGTGTCTCAGCAAAGAGAAACCATTGATAAAACAAAAATAGTCCTTTTAGAATATAATTTCCTTGCTTTAAAAATACTTTCTTGTGCAGTTCTCCATAATAATTATAAGGTTTTATTTCATTTTTATTTTTTCTAATACCATTAGTAGTGGTAATAGTAATCTGACTAGAAGTAATGCTATTAACAAGAGTATCTACATTTTCTAAGCTTGCTGTGTCCCAGGAATGTTTATGCGCCCATTATGATTCTATCTCATTGAGTTAAATATTGCTATAATCCAAATTATACAGAGAATAAAACTAAATTTTTGAGAGTTTAAATAACTTGCTAACAGCATCATATTGTTGGAGTACAGAAGATAGAATTTGAAATCATAGCTGGGCTGACTATACAATTTTTCTTCTTAGCCATTAACTTATTCTGTCGTTTAGTACCTTATGAAAGACAGATTGTCCAGTGAAGCATTTGATATATAAACTGTCACTGAAATGAAGCTTAACCTTTGTGGTTAAACAGAGCACTTGCTTTCAGACATATCTTGTTGCAAAGATGGCATGATGGCCATTGGTCCAAGTTACCTAAAACATCTGAACACATTTTTTGTTATTTGGGGGAGAGAGAACATTGTGTGAATCCAGGGAATAGATGGTAATCCATCCTCTAGTATTAAACCCAAGGCATTTTTGTCCTTTAGATTAAACCAATCAGAATATTTCAATCCTGGCTTTGACTTTCGAGGGAGTAATTTAAAATCACAGATAGCCCAAGAAGAGCTAAGACATTACTCTCAGTGGTACAGAGGTACCTTAGTTTTGCAGTGGCACCAGGCATCCAATGACAGCATGAGCATGTCTTTGGTTCAACACTCAATAGATGGTTCCCATAGTGACAGCTTCATTAAATAATTCCTGTTCTTTCATTAAATAATTCCTGCCTCATACTTCCTGCCTAATTTTGAGGCTGTTTCAGTTTTTGCTGGTAGTTCCTGAAGTCTGGAAATCCTCCTGCTTTATTATCACATGAAATTACAGGATTATTTGCTTTGCTTTGGTTCTTGAAACTATTATAAAGTGATGACTTCATTTCCTTAGAGCCCAAATAGAAAAGTTGTAGTTTGATGTTTCGTACAAATCCTGAAGGACGAAAAAAAAATCCTCAAGGGTCTATTTCTTTTTTTTTTTGGTACCGGAGATCGAACTCGGGACTTTGTGCTTGCAAGGCAGGCACAGTAACCACTGAGCTAAATCCCCGGCCCAGCAAGGGTCTATTTCTAAAGAAAGAAAATCCTACCATTATTGACAAGCTTAAAAAACTGTGAGCAACCATTTTTAATGTTTTTGTTTTTCAATTGTAAATTATAGACTTTGGGGATATTTCAGATAAAGTGCATTCAGAATCCTCCCAGGCAAAACTGCTAGGATCTAAGTCTGGGGAACTGGGATTTTGTTTCAGAAAAGATGGACTAGACACTTTCATCACCTCCAATTAAACAGATGAGAAGTTATTAAATTATTTACATTTAATTCTTGTTCTGAATAACTCAGAACTAAAACAGAAACCTTACAATTTTGAGGGACAAAGAGAAATTGCTACTGCACATGAATAGTAGAAAATAAAAGACTAAGGCAATTACAGAGAAAAACTATTCATTACACAGTAATTTTATAATATGGAATAAAACAGATGACTCTGAGCATTGGAAATAAGAAAGTGAAGACTTTGCAAAATTGTTTCTCCAATAGATAGTTTTCAGAATATGTTTTTCAAATCTGGCTGACTAAAAGAAAAGGATTTGTGAAAGTTTTTAGGAAAAAAATTGTTAAAAGCGCTTGATACACTTCTCCATTATAATTTATTCACCCTTTAAAAAGTATTGTAGTATGGAATGTTTCTAACATAGACACAAATGGAAAGAAAAGTATAATGAACCTCTATACACTTACCATTCAGTTTCAGTAACAGTAAATAGCATGATCAATACTGTTCACTTATCCAAACTCTTATTTGATTCTCCATTTATTCTTATGCAAAATTAGCCCCATTTTTAATACTGTCTCATCCCCACAAGACTATTCTGAAGAAAATACCAGACTTTGTATCATTTTTGAATAAATTTTTTGTTTCTTCAAAAGTTTAGCTCTGAAAAATATCTACAATACCTCCATTGTATCTAAAATATATAAAGCAATGAATAATTCTGTAATATCATCAAATATGTAATGAATGCCTGTTTTATTTCCTTCCTGCTATGCTTTTCTTTTGTTTTTCTCCTCTCTCTATCTTCCTCTCTTCTCTCTCTCCCTCTCTCCCTCTCTCTTTCTCTCCCTCCTTCCCTCCTTCCCTCCCTCCCTTCCTCTCCTTCAGTCTGTTAGAAACAGGAGTTGAATGAGGAGGAGGCATTCCAACCAGTTGAAATGAGAAACTTTAAGTCTTCTTTCTTTTTTATCTTTAATTCTCTTCCCTATTAATTATTTGTTAGAGGAATTCAGTTATTTCCTCCACATAGATTTACAATAGATATGCTTTTTCACTACATGCATATCATATAAAATTTCCCTTTCCTCTACATATGTCATACATTGGATACAAAATCATCCAGAAGCTTAATTAGATGCAGGATTATTGTTAAAGATTTTGGGTTTTGCAATTGCTTGTTGTTTTCTTGAAAGATCTTTAAAGGTAGTTGTCTATTTCCATCATGAAAGATTTGTCTCTTCATATGATGGTAGTTGCCATTGATTCTTATTAACACCTAGACATATTAATTCAATAAGGCTTGCATAATTTGATATTCCAATAAGTACTTTATTCTCTGGGATACTTCTATAATTGAAACCTTCCCTGATCTACTTTATTGCACAGAGGTACAGTTTTAAAGAAGAGTCAGAATCAATGCTATATTTTTCCTTTACCTTTTAAAACATATCTAATTAGTTCTCTACTGTCCTTGATAAAATAACTAATTAGGACTTTATTTTCATGTGAGGTATCATTACAAAATCAGATTATATTTGAAGGCTCAAATCTGTTGCAGCTATATCCCTAATGATGTTCAAGCATTTCAAGTTTTAATGAGTGGGCCTGTGAAATTGATTCCTCAGTGTTTTGATTGTCTTTAATAGTTTTCTGGGTTGTTAATGTGGAAAAGTTTTTACATCTTCTGCACTATATCTCAAATCAGCCAAAGACATCAGAAATCTTGTTCTGCTTTAAGAGAAAATTGTACTTCCAGAAATGAGGAGCTTGCTCATTATTTTTAGAACTTTTCAATGAACAGAATTGAATTTTTAAAGACAAAAAAGTATTTGGGGAAATGAGATCAGAAAGATGATAGACTACATATATTTTTATGCTGGACAACAGGGCAAGGTAGGGGGCATCACAATCCCAAACTCTAAGTTATACCATAGAGCTACAGTGATTAAAAATCGAGGGTATTGGCAAAAAACAGATTTTTGGATCAGTGGAACAGATGATACAAAACCAATTCCATGCACACTCAGCTATGCTGTCTCAAAAAAATGGTCCTAATCCCTTCACTGGAGGAAGGATTGCCTCTAACAATTGGTGCTAGGAAAACTGGCTATACATATGCTGAAGGCTGAACTTAGACTCATATCTCCTACCATGCACAAAGCTGAAATAAAAATTGATTAAAGATCTAAATATTATAACAGAAACATTTAATCCAGTGGTAGACAAAATAGGTAAAACTCTCAAAGACTTGGGTGTAGGCAAAGATTTTCTGAACAAAATCCTGGTTGCAAAAGAAATAGTACATGAATCAACAAATAGGATAACATCAAGTTAAAAAGCTTCTGCACAGCAAAGGAAACTACCAACAAAATGAAGAGACAACCCACAGAATGGAAAAAAATTCTGCTAGCTATTTCTCAGACAAAGGAATAATGTCTGGATTTTATAAACAACTCAAAAAATTAGACATTCCCAGTTTAAAGATACAGTCAAAACAAGGGCATCTGAAATAAATAAACACCTTTCAAATGAAGAAATACAAACAGCCAATAAATACATGAAAAAGTTTTCATTGCTGGCTCTTCAAGAAATGCAAATGAAAACAACATTCAGGTTCCATTTCATCCCAGACAGAATGGCTACCATCAAGAAATCAGCCAACAACAAATGCTGTTGAGGCTGTGGGGAGAAAGAAATCCTTGCTTAACTGGTAAAACTTCTATGGAAATCAATTTGGAGGTTTCTAAAAATAGAAATTCCATTTGATCTAGCAATTCCTCTTCTAGGTATGGTCACAAAAGAATTCAAAACATCATAGTACAGTGAAGCATGCATACCCATGTTCATAGCAGCACAATTCATTATAGCTAAATTTTGGAAATAGCCAGATGAATGGATAAAGAAAATCCGGTATTTATATACAATGGAGTACTATTCTGCCATAAAGTAGGATAAATTTGAGGCATTTGTAGGAAAATGGTTGTATCTGAAGACCATAATGTTACGTAAAGTAAATCAGACAGACACTCAAGCTTAAATATTACATAGTTTCTCTTGTACGAAAAACTTAATATATAAATGATGTATGAAATAAAAGACATCCTAAGAAAAAGAAGAGAGAAAAAAGTTATTGTATTCTCAGTATATTTCTGCTTTTGGCTTCTAGTTTAACTCCAACATGGTGTTGTGACAGCTTACTTTACAAAATTTCCAATTTTTTTGGATATGTTAGAGTCTTTATGGTTGCTATGAACATGATTTATTCGGGTGAGTATTTCTCATGACGTTGAAAGGACTGTATATTTTGAAGTTTTTGCATACAATATAATGTTCCACTTGAGGCACAATGTTACTCATTTAACTGTTCCTTTGCAGATTATTCTACTTTTATTTTAGCTCTCAATTACTGAAGGAAGTGTTTTGACATTTTCAGTAATATTTGTGGAGTTATAATTTTTTCCTTCAGTTTAACTTTTTGCCTTATGCAGTTAGGTGCTTTGTTTAGTGAAATGTATATTAAGAACTACTAGTTCATGTTAGAGAACTGGCTTTTATATCATTATATGATCACTATAATCCTTACTTATTTGAATTACAAATTAATAGTGTCAAATTAACATAGTGTCAGTATGTTTTGTTGAAACGATGCTAGACTAGTGTATCTGTTTATATAATTTTCTATTTAATTTGTTTTTGTATTTATCTTATATTTTTTAAATAATTGTGTCCTTTTCAATTGCTAAATAAAATCTGTTAGAAAACAAACAAACAAAACAAGAATTCTGAATTGATTCATGAAAAAAATCACTTTATGAGACCCTGGAGATGCAGGTAGCAACTTGGGAAAGCCTGAAGTCAAAACAGGACCTACTAGCAACAATATGAAAGGGAAGAAATGTTGGGGAGCATAAAAAAACTTCTTATGCCATGTTGGTAGGAACACCAATTAATACAGACATTATACCAAACAGTATGGCAATTCCTTAGAAAAGTAAAGACAAAATTACTATGTGATTCAACAATCCCATTACTCTGCCCATTACTGGATATATATCTACATGAACTAAAATCAATACACTGAAGATGTATGTGCACATCCATTTTCATTGCAGCATTATTCTCAATAGCTTTTATGCATGCAGACTGTATATCCACTATCAAATAAATGGGTAAAGAATATATGGTATAATTACACTATGAAATACTATTCAGCTTTAAATGTGGGAGATTTATAATTTGGGTTTCTCTGATAAGAGAAATCATGTGATATTTAAATTTGTGTGTCTGATTTATTTTGCTTAATATTATGGTCTCAAATCCATACATTTTCCTGCAGATGATTCAAGTTTGTCTTTCTTTATGGCAGCGTAGTACTCCATCATGTGTAAATACCACATTTTCTTTATCCTTTTATCTTTTGATGGACATATAAACTACTTCCATGATTTAACTATTACGAATTGTGCTGGTATAAAAGTGTGTATGCATATATCACTATAATATGATGTCTTTAACACTTTGGGAAAGATACCTAGAAGAGGAATAGTTGGGTCAAATGAAATTTCTTGTTTCAGTCTTTTTGAGGATTTGTTATATGGATTTCCATAGTGGTTATACTAGTTTTATTCCCAGAAACATTGTAGAAGGATTCCATTTTTCTTGAAACCTGGTCAACATTTGTTATTATTTCTTGATTGTGGCCATTCTTTTTGCAGTAATATAGAAACTCAGTGTTGTTTTAATTTGCATTACTTTAATGGTCAGTGATAATTAAAGAACAAAATAAAAGTTAGGCAATAGGAAGTAGGGAAATAGATCTTTGTCAAATAAGAAGGTGTTCAAGAGATGGAGGGAAGAGGGACAGAAAGGGGATGATAAAAGAAATTAATATATATTATACACATTTACCATCTGCACACAAGGAATGGAAATATTATGTGTTGTAAATATACACTAAAAATAAAAATAAAGAAATGAAATTTGTTTATAAGAAAAGAAAGAAATATTGTCATTTATGACAACATATGAACCCTAAGAGCATTCTGTTAAGTGAATAAGCCAAGCACAGAGAGACAGATACTACATGATCTCACTTGTATGTGGAATCTGAAAAAGGTGAACTCATAGGAGTAATAGGTAGTGCCTCACACAGGCTGTGAGGAGACAACTGGGGAAAAGTGAGGTGTTTTCCAAAGGGCACATGGACAGTTTCATTTAGGCGGGTGGAATGAGCTTTGGTGATTTATTGTACAAAAGGACAATTGTAATTTATAATGATATGTTATATATTTCAAAATAGCTAAAATAAAAATTTTAGAATGTTTTTATTGCAAAAAGATATGTATTTTAGGAGATAGGTTTATTTATGAGCCTGACTTAATTATTTTACATTGTAAACATACATTAAAACAGAACATTTTATCTTATAAACATATAATTATTAATTGTCAATTAAAAATAAAATTTAAATATTAGTTCCTGTGTTCACTGGGTCACTTACAATTCTAATTTGAGACTATACAATTTTTCCTTACCTCATTAATCTTATATCTGCATATTTTTCCTTATGCTACATATCTTGGTTCTCAACAACTCCAACACAATTTCACTCTTTTTAACCCAATATAAAAATAGAGACACTCATTATCTGATTTTGGAAAATAATTTAAAAACTGTGCCATCTGTTAGTCCTTAGCACATATCTCATTAATGATCTAAAGTCAAATAACTATATTTTAAAATCCTTGGAATGTTCATATATATATATTTATATATATAAATATATATATATATTTTTTTTTTACTAGGGATCGAACTTGGGACCTTGCGCTTGTGAGGCAGGTGCCGGAACCACTGAGCTAAATCTCTGGCCCTCCGGCATTTGTTTTTGATTGTTGCCATAATGAGTTACAAACTTAGTGAATTAAAACTAGAAAACGTTATTATATTACATAACTGGAGATCAGATGTTCTTTATTGAGCTAAAATCAAAACGATGGCAAGGCTGTGTTCCTTTCTAGAGATAATAGGGTAGATAGAATCCATTTCTTTTCCCTTCTAGTTGCAAGAAGCTGTCTGCATTGCTTGCTTGAGAGTTCCTTCCTTGTTGATCTTCAAAGCCGGGAATGTTGCTCTTTTATGACATTTCTTCCTTTTTTACAGCGTTCTCTGAATCCAGCAGGGAAAGGTTCTCATTTTTAAGGACTGATGTGATTAGATTTGGACAAGCTAAGTTCATCGGAGGTAATCTTCCCTCCCTTAGGTTTGAATCCCACTGTCAGATCTGCAAAATCTCTTTCCCCAGGTAAAGAAACATTCACAAGTTCTTAGGGCGTGGGTATCTGTGTGTGGGAAAGGGTGGTAGAGAGTTATCCTGCCAGGTACAGTTCTTCCAAGACTATGATACCAACTACATACAATTTTATTTTCAGGCATTTATATAAAATATGTGTACCAGATTCCAAAATCAAATGTAAGGGCTGGGGATTTAGCTCAGTGGTTCCACTGCCTCCCTCGCAAGCACAAGGTCCTGAGTTTGATCCTTGATACCAAAAAAAGGGGGAAAATTGCCAAAATGAAATCTATAAAACAAGATATTTCTAGTTTGTATTCTTTTCTGTGTATTCCATTTCTTCTTCCCATTACAGATAAACATACTCTGTTTGTAAACTTATGGTATACTCATTGATTGGTTTATAATTAATGAAGTATATTTGTTAATGTATACTTATACTCCCCTCTTGTTAAGAAACAGTAGCGTACTACATTCCTTTGTCCACAATTTTTGACTCAGTACTATATCTAGGTATCATTCTTTTGTAGTGTGGAAAGTTCTCATTCTTTTTATATTTGTGTAGTACTCTAATTTTGTGACTATTCACTTATCTGACCATTCTCTCTTATTGTGAATTGATTGTTTCTAGTCTTGGCTGAATTAAAATACTGCTCCAGTGAATAATATAGTCTTTGGTTTTGGTTTTTGTTTTGCTTTCTTGTTTTAATTTGCCAAGTGTATTCCTGGATTATAATCTAACATGTGGTACTGTCAATGGAAAACTTATAAATACATGTAATCTGGTCATATTATGCCAATTCCTTCTCCATAGAGTTTGTAACATTTTATATCACCCATGTCTGTCTTATTTGGCAACATGACACAGGCCCGTGGTCTGAAATTTAGTTTATGAACCATAGCTCTAAAGTTGCAGGCAGTAAACTTTTTCTGTAAATGAACAGAGAGAAAATTCTTTGGGTTTGGCCAGCCATACAGGCTTTGTTTCAACTACTCTGCTCTTCTGTTTAAGTGTAAAATTAGTCATAGATTCCATGAAATGAATGGGTATAGCTATGTTTCAATAAAACTTTATTTAGAAAAATAGGAGATAACCTGGATTTTGCCTCCTGATTGTAATGTGCTTTTCTCTGAAATACACATTTTTAGAATGTATGTTAAAGTTGAATATCCAGGGGTAATTCTGTATTACAGAGCAGATTTTTGTTGAGAAAATAGAGCTTCAAACTGAAAGGACATAACTAAATGGCTCACTTTCTATACAGTAAAGAGGAGAAATTAAATACATTTAATATATTCTTAGAAAAATTAGATAGCTAACATCTATTCTTGACTTATGATACCTTTTCTGTAGAAACAATTTCAGTAATTAACTATTTCAAACATATTCACATAAATAACATAAATCAGTACCAAGGAGCTCTTGTTGTAGAAGTCAACATTGACTAGGCAGTTAGAAACCCTGTGGCTTGAGATGTGCCCAATATATGAGTATTTTTATTATATAAATTTAATTTCCTTATGAACAACAAAAGATTGACTATACTGGTTCAGTTTCCAGTTCTTTATAGTCATGTCCAGCAATAAGTCATCTGTATTTCATTTGAATAATTCAAAAGATACCATAGACATAGCAGCCTATTTTATGCTGTCAGAGTGTACTGACCTAGAATTGGTTAAAATCAAATTACTTTAAGTTTTACCCATAGACACTGATGTCTAAATCTACACACAATGTGTACTGTTCTTCCTTCTGGCCGTACTTTAAATGTAGTGTTTCAAACTGATTGAAATCCTTAATTACAGTTTTTCTGACACTCACTAGAACTTTCTATATTACTCCGTTCTGCCAGTTGAATTAAATATTACATGAGTCCATATGTTGTTTTCCTAAATTGTATATTACAGCCAGACTGGCATCACTGCCTTAAACATTCCAAGCTTTGAGACATGTTTTATTTCTAAGGAAATATTTCATATGAGAGATCATACTCCCACTGTTTACTGCTCACTTTTTATTGGGAATTTATCAAGTCTCACAGATTATATGGACTATATGACATTCAATAAGTAAGGCACATTTGCTGCTTTTATAAAAATTAATGGTGCAAGGAGTAAGAGATGGCAACAAATTCAATATGTTACTATCATTATAAGCAACAAAGTATCGTGAAAGATTTTGGTAAATTTTATGCTGAGAGAGGGAGCATTTTGTTTCAAAGCATTCGTATATATTTGCTAGGATTTTGCATGAACAAAGTTGGAACAAAAAATATGGCATATTGATATTTTAATATTTTTAATTCTAGCTTAGAACACTTTGGCTTCAAATCTTAGTTTTACTTCCTAGATTGTCTTGTTTGGATAAGTCATTTAACTTTTCTAATATATTTTGTATAATCATATATGTGTTTGAATGTTCTTTGCATCTATACGTAGACACACATATATATTATTCATGAACCGTGCTATTGCTACTACATTAAAATGTTTAAATTCCCACAACAATAGATTTCACAAAGGACCAAATAAAAATGTAGAAATTATATTTTAACATTTAAAATATTTTAATTCTGGGCTTCATTGATATATTCAAGGTGTAATCAAAATATATATTGAATGTTTATAAAGAGTTACCATAAATTACACATTGTCATTATGTGTCCTAAAATGTCCCTTGCTTTGATCACACATACTGATCATTTGTGCCACCCTCCAAAACAGTTCTAGAAGTCTTCTTTCACATATTATAGTTTTATCCAAAATATGATGAATTCTGATGCCAAGTGTCAGCCAACTGAAAGGCAGTCTCATAAAAGTATTATGATGTGCCTTTATTACATTTTTTCACCAGATCTGCACTTGGGACTTCTGGCTCTTCCCCAAAGTCAAAATGACCATGAATATTAAAGTTTTGAATAATTTCAGGACATCAAGCCAGCCATGATATTACAACTAAAGACAATCACAAAACAGAACATCCAGTACTGCTTCAGAAAGTGCAAAAAAAGACTGGATAAGAATGTTCAATCAAGGGGGAGTATGTTGAGGGAGATCAATGGTAATGTGCTTTTAGTGTAATAAATTTTTTTTAAAAAATTTAAACCTTCACCATTTATTTTGATCACACTTCACATACATCTTTTGGTACAAACATGTTGAAAGACTACTGCTCTATATCTCAAGTTACAAATCTATAAGGCAAAGAAGATATTATTGCAATAGAGTTGGTCTAAGTCCTCAGTGTGAGTCACTTCTATGTCATCTTTCTTCTATGCTATTTCTTTGCTTCACATAGTACTTGCTCTTAGAATAGTAACTTGTCCTCTTGGTGATTAATTATTTGAATATTTAACATTCTATTTCCAGCTTTCAAGCATATTTCTGTAGCTATTTTATTTTTAGGCTTGTTGAGGTGCTAATAGGACAAAACACTGACAATAGGCTACAAAATGTGGTAGGAGGAAGGAGTGATGTGCTCCAGAAAATGCCATAGTTGAAAATGGAATACTTGGCTTTATAACTTCAGGGCTGAGTCAAATTTACTGGAACATCATTTATGCTAACAAAATGATAAACAACAGGCATTTTTATATATACAACATTTTTTTACATTAGAAAAGTAGCTGCATCTTAGAGAACTCTGAGAAAATGTTTAAGTAGGAAGTATCAGAAGTCTATCTCTTCATCTAGAAAACAACTGGATTAAGAGAATCTATCAGATATACTGGAAATACTGTGGAATTTAAAACTCTATGGAGGTCCTGCAACCTCTAAAGAAAAGTTTGAATGGTAAACTGCAGTTAGTTTTAGTCAATTTTAGCTCTGAGTTCAATAACAGCTACATATTCACCATGTTAAGGCCTGTGGTAGACAGTATAAGAATTGCAAGAGGTGTTTCCCCAGTATAAGGGACCCAGAGCAGGAATTAAAGAGCCTGTTCTGAAAATATACTGGGTTTGTTTTGGGATAGCTGGTCAGTTTCTCATGATAGATGTGTAGAAATAAATCCCTTCATTATTGGAAGTCCCACCACATCCCCACACTATTGCAACCCCACTTTTCTGGATAAAGTAATTTCAGTGAAAGTAAATGTTAAGTATATTTTTCATTCATCTTCTTATTTATGTTTGTTTTGCACTTATATATGAGAAAGGCATTAAAGGCTGGACATTCAAAATCATATATATATATATATATATATATATATTGCAGCCCTAGAATGAAAAGAGGAACAGAAAGTGATAGAGTGCATATCTGAAGGAATCATGGCCAACAAACTTTTAGGTTGTATAAAAGGCATGTAGATAAATGTTCAAGAAACACAGCTAGGATAAATTCAGAGATACATTATAATTAATCTCTGGAAAGCTGACAAAACACAATCCTAAAGGCAGCAAAATAGACATACATCATATTCAGTAGATTCTCAATAATGTTGTCAGAAAAATTTCTCATCAGAGACTTTGGAAGCCAAAAGACATTTGGGCTAATATATTCAAATTTTGAAAGAGAAAAATCTGTCAACCAAGAATCCTATCTGGAATAACTAACTACCTTTCAGAGGTAAGAGAGAAATTAAGATATTTTCCAATACACAAAAACTGAGTGAGTTGTTATCATTAGATCTGCCCATTAGAAATTCTTGTGGGAATCCTGTAGGTTGAAATGAAAGGACTTACTACAAAATTTATACCAAGACAAAGAAATTAAGATCTTTTTAAAGGCAAATATATGTGCAGTAACAAGGCTAATATTATAATTATATTTTGTAAGTTCACTTTTAGTTTTCTTTGTGATTGAAGGGAATGATACAATAAAAATAGTATAAAAGCTAATATTATTATAACTTTCACTTGTAACTCCACATCTTGATTCCTACAGAATTTAAGATGTTAGTGAAGAAAATACAGCTATTTCTTTATATTTTTGGACACAGGGCATAGAAATATATAATATTTTGAAATACTTAAAGCTGTAATGACCAAAAATTTTAAGTATCACTAAAATTGGTATAAATTCACACTGGAATATTATAACTTATTTATATTAAATGTATTCTTAACATCAAACTAGAAAATACTTAAAGAATGTACATGAAAGAATTGAGAAGGAAATAAGAATGCTTCACTATTAAGAAAAAAAACTACAAAAGGAGAAAATGTGATTGTTAAATGTGATACATCAACTTGATGTAAGAACGGCATAGCAGTGACTTCTGAGTATTTCTGTGAATGACTGATCTCTACAGCAGCAATCAGAGGGGATAGAACCACCCTAGACGTGGAT
The DNA here is from genome assembly GCF_000247695.1 of Heterocephalus glaber. The sequence continues at coordinate 24,700,575 of NW_004624750.1, read as the reverse complement.
GGCACCAACTACTAGGCTTGTAGCTCGGACAGAATAAATGGGAATGAAGAAGGAATTTCCTTTGTTATGAAGAGTTGGAGCTCTGGTCATCAGCACTGTCTCTAAATGTTGGTCTCTAGCTTCTCCAGTCTTGCAGCACTTACTCTTCAGCCCTGTATCACACTCTTCAACCTTCCAAGTCAGACTCTTCAGCTTCTGACACAGACAAGCTGGGGAACCACCGTGAGCTTTCAGGCCTTCCACCATGGATTGTTACTGCATCTTTGGGTCTCCATGCACAGACAGACATTTTGGGTTGAAGAATGCTGTTGGTACTCTTCCTCTTCTGAACCTGTAAACTGACCTAATATATCCCTTGTATAATTAAATAAAAATTTTATATTGATTTGATTCCTCTAATGAACCCTAACAAATATAAGGAACTAATACTTCAGGAAATAATGGAGTATTAGCTCAGTTATATAGAAAACAGTAAAAAGATGGAAATAATTCTCTTCTTATCAGTAATAACATTAAATACAAAAGGACTGCACTCTGCATACTATGCAACACAGATAGTACCAGAATGTGTTTTTAAATGATCCATTTGCTGTAAGAGATTCATTTTAGATTTAATGACACAAATGGGTTGAATGTGAAAATGTGTATCTGTGAAAAGGTATCTCTGTTTCAAATAGTAACCAAATGAGACCACGCATGGCACTCCTAATATAAAAGGTAAACTCCAAATCAAAAATGTTACAAGAGACTAAGAAAAGGATTATATATTAATAGAATTTTCAATATAGCGAAAGACATAATGTTTATAAACATTTTCTCATCTAACAAGAAATTACTAAAGAATATAAACGATATGAAATATATAAAATATATTTATAAAATATATGAAGAAAAATTCATCGAATTAAATTGAGAAATAGAGATCTACGATAATAGCTTGAGACAATACTTCACTCTCATTATAAATACAGACATAAGGAAACAACATAAAAAAACTAGAGCTAAGAGATATATACACAACCTCAGTAACAGGATATATATTCCTCTCCGTGAACCTGGGATGTTTCCTAGGATAAAACATATTCTAGGCCACAAATTAAATTTCAATTTGTTTTTAAGAGGTACATATTATTAAAAAAGTATCTTCTCTAAACTATAAGGTAATATCACAAGCCATTAACAGAAATAAAATTAAATAAAATCCAAAATTTATGAAAATTAAACAATGCACATGTAAAGGACTAGTGGATCAAAGAAGAATTCACAAAAGCAATTAGAAAATAATGAGTAAAAAATGAAAATAAAACCACAGCTCACCAAATCTTATGGGTCACAGAAAGAGTAGTGAAGAGAAAACTTAACTCTCTATACACTTATGAGTATAAGAATGATTTCAAATCAACAATCTAACAATTTTAAGAACTAGAGAAAAGAAAAAGAACAAACTAACCTCAAACTTAGCTGGCAAAAGGAAATAAATATTTAAACAGAGATTAATGAAATACAGAATAGAAAAATAGAAAAAAATAAACCAAATTTGATTTCTGGAAAAGACTAATAAAGTTTACAAACATTTAGGTAAAGTGAATAGGAAAAAAAGAGAAAACATAAAAGTCAGAAATGAAAGTGAAATATTACTACAAATTCTATAGAAATCAAAAAGATATTAGGATAGTACTATGGAAAATTTTATGGCAGCATTGGATAACCTAGATGCAATGGACAATTTTCTAGAAATATAAATCCTGACAAGATTGAATCACATCGAAATAGAAAACGTAATCGTACCTGTAAATAAATGAATGATTGAATAACAAAACAAATGTATTACAACAAAGGAAAACCTTTGATCTTACTGTTTCACTGCCTAATTCTACCAAGCTGTTCAATCTAGTGCTAAGCCTTTTCAATCTTCACCAAACAATTGAACAGTGGGGGTAACACCTAGTCTATGATGACAACAATGTCCTAATCCAAAGCCACACAAAGATATTACAAGAAAGGAAAACTATAGACCAATATCACTCATGAACACTGGTGCAAAAATCCTCAATAAAATACTAATAAGCCAAGTTGAGTAGACTATGAAGAAGAATACATGCGAATATATTTTATAATTGAAATTGTCACTGTATTCTAAGAATAAATCTGGGATACATAGATAGTTTCACTTATAAAAATCAATCAAAGTAATATAGTGTATTAAAGAATAAAGAGAAAATAGACGATCATTTTTGTTGATGCAGAAAATGCACTTGGCAAACTTCAACACCCTTTCATAATAAACATCCTTTGATGATAGACAAATAAATGACTAAGTTTAGAAAGGATTTAACTCCATGCAATAAAGGGTATATATAAAATGCCCACACTTAACTTCATATTCAATGGTGAAAGACTCAGATGGTTTTCTTTCAGATTGGGAACACACAAAGATTCTCATTCTTGCTACATCTATTCGAGACAGTACCAGAAATCCTACTCAGGGCAATTACCAAGAAAAGAAAAGTTATCTTAATTGAAAACAAAACAAGAAAAATATCGCTACTTATAGATGATATGATCTTACATGTAGAAAATCCCAAAAGCTTCACCAAATCTTGTTAAAACTCATAAACAAATTCAGCAAAGTAGCAAGATACAAAGTCAATGCACAAAAACCCATTTGTATTACTGTACAACAACTGTGCACAATCTGATCAAAAGAAAACAATTCAACTTACAGTAGCCCTAAAAATGTAAAAGACTGACTGTAAATGTAAAAAATTAAGTTAATCAAGGATATGGGAAACTCATACAGTGAAAACTACCAAATATTTAGGAAAGAACCTAAAGAAGACATGAATAAATAGTGATATGTCACAATCACAGATTGTAATATGCAATATTGTTAAGATAGTAACACTTCCTGAAGTGATTTATAGACTTAATGCAATTTCTATATAAATCTTGAAGCTGTTTTTGTGAAATAGTAAAAACTATTTAAAATTAATATAAAGTTAGAAGGAGCCTGAATAGCTATTTTTTAAAAAAGAGCATATATGGAGGGCCTATATAGATCCCAGTATCAAAAATTACTGCAAAGATACAGTTAAAAATACACATATAGTACTATATAGCAAAAAAGACAGATAGATGATAGATAGATAGATAGATAGATAGATAGATAGATAGAATAAAATCCATAGTGCAAAAATAAACCTTCGCATGTATGGTCCAATGATTTTTGAATTGGATATTAAGACCATTCAATTGGGAAATGACAGAGTTTTTAACACGCAGTGTAGAAAAAAATGGATATTCATATACAGAAGAATGAAGTTAGGCCCTTGCATGATGCCATTTGGCAAAAATTAACTAAAAATATATATGAAACTTTTATGAGAAAACATACTTAAAATCGTTTATGAGCTTCGATTTTGCAATGATTATTTTGGGTACAACAGTAAAAGCACAGGTATTAAAAATATATAAACTGGATTTCATAAAAATTTGTTCATCAAAGCACATTACTAACAATGAAAAGGCAATTTATGTACTGGGAAAAATTTGGAGATCATGTATCTAAAATTAATATCCAAAATACAGAAAGGAATCGTATAGTTCATTAGCAAATAATAATAGTAGTATTATTAGTAGTCATCCTATTCAAAAATGGGAAAAATATTAAAATAGACATTTCTCCAAAGAAGGTATACTAATTGTGATAAACATAATTATGTCAATTTAATTGGCTTGGGATCTGCCTGGGATTATACACTCTGGGTGTGTCCGGGTGGGTCATGGAGCTGTGGCCATGAGTACTACATCTGGTCCCTTGTTCCTTTCACTTTGGCACTGTTTTCCTGCTCTGTTTTCTGGCTACCATAGAATAAGTATATTTGGTCTGCCACATTCTTCTACTATGATTCTTCTCCCTTGGAGAAGTCTACCATAGACTGAATCCCTTGAAATTGTGAGCCAAATTAAATCATTACTTATTTAATTTGTATGTTTTTGAGTATTATATCCCAGCAACTAGAAAGCTGATGACTGTACTAATGGCCAATAAGTAGAAGAAGAGATGTTTAACAACACCGATTATATAAAAGTGAGAAGTGTCCCCATAATGAGATATCATCTGACAACCATGAAGATAGTTACTGTGAAGAAAATATAAAATAAAAAGTATTGAAGATGCGCAGAAATTGTAACCCATGTGGCCATGTTGGTAGAAGTATAGTATGATATCATCTGTGTGGAAAGATTATGATGGTTTCATTTTTTTTCAATTACCAACAATGACACCATGAATAAAGCTCATTGGCTATGATATTGCCACTCCATAAAGTTATTGTGTTTTCTTTAAAAAATAAAAACATGATTTCCATGTGATCCAACAATTCCATTTTTGTGTATATGTCATAAATAATTTAAAACAATGTCTCAAGATATTTACACAAGCATTGTAGTAGTTCATTCAGGCTAATTATATTAAAATTCCATGAACTGGGGAGCTTATACAGAAATTGCTTCTCAGAGCTCTATAAACTGGGAAGTACAATATACTAAGGGACCCGAAGATTTACTGTCTCGTGTTGGCCAATTTTTTAGTTCAAGGGCAGCACTTTTTTGTGTGCGCACATGGTGGAAGGGAAAAGGCAACACTATGAGTGTTCTTTTATAAAAAACTAGATCCATGAGGGCTTCATCAGCTGAGCTAATCATCTGCCCAAAGCTCTACCAGTACAATCGCAATGGTAATTAAAATAGATGATAAGAATTTGAGGGACACATGTATTCAGACTATAACACCCATGTTGACAGGATCATTGTTCACAGTGTTTAAACAGTGGAAGTACCCCAAATGGCCATGGACAGATGCATGGATAAATAAAATGTAGTATACACATAAAATAAATAGAATTCTATTCAGTATTGAAAAGGAAGGAAATTCTGACATATGCTACGACATACATGGACTTTTGAGGATATTTTTCTAAGTAAACAAAGCAGCCAAAAAAGAGATGCTGGATGTTTCCATTTAAATAAGGTAAAACAGTCAAAACCACGAAGATATACTATAGAAGGATGGTAGTCAGGGGATGCAGGCAGGGGTGAGTGGTGAACATATTTAATGGGAATAGAGTTTCAGTTTTGTAATATGTAGATATGTAGAATTATGTGGATGAATAGTGGTTATGATTGTGTAATAACTCAAATGTACTCATTACCAAATTATATATTTAAAAATGGTAAATATTGTGTCCACTTCAGCAGCACATACACTACAAATGATAAATATTGGGTGCTGATTTTACCACAATAAAGAAATCAAAAGAAGAACATACTTATCTTTCTAAAGACATAAAATATTGCTTTTCTTTAAATATCAATACATAAATTGTATTAAAATTATTCAAAAACATTATATTAATGTCATCATTAATTTATTTAAAAATTCTTGAGGTAGCTAAGCATTACTAAAATGCTGAGATTAACAAAAGTAAGGATTCTAGATTTTTTTCATTGCTAATAACCTGTCACATTGTAAGTTCTAGTTAGACATTTAATTGAGTGAAATTAAAAATATTAAAAATAATATTTAATATAGTCATTAAAATTATTTGGGAATTTAAAACTCACAAGTACATTAAAATGCCTATGTATCTATACATTAAAGTATTAATATTTATTATGCTTACATTTTTTTACTTTACAAGGTAAAATTATTTATATGAATATGTGGTAAATTTATGTATGACTTTTTTCACAAGTATATCCCCCTATCAAAACATTAATCTCCCATGTACTTGCAAGGTGAGTGCTGTAGCAGCGTGGTTTGTTTTCATTTACTCTATCCGCTTAATAATTTAGACTTCCAAATTAAGCCCGTGTATATGGCTATTGCTAAATCACAGCTCCCCAGTCTTGTACCTATCACATTTCCTAATATCAGTACAGACTAGAAATGCTGAGTCTTTGATTGTTTTTTAACTTAAAAATGCCTTTTTAAATAAAAAGACCTGTAGGTTTGTGATAATTATTGGGAAAATATATAAAAACTGAATTTTATAACTTGTAAGTGCTTTGGGTTAGGCTTGAGGGTATACTGTTGATTTCCCAATATAATTTAACAGCTAGACACTTCCTAGTCAGCAGAACAAAACAAGGATCTCCAGAGAATTTCGAGTTACACTTCAGTCTTTTTCGTTTGGTTAGTACTTTTCTCTGTCAGGATAAGCAAAGAGGAGGCATTTGCATTATGTAAATGTGCCTGTGTTATGTGGATTACAACAAATTTAATTGCTGCATTAGTCAAAACAGAATATATATTTTATATTTGACAAAGTGAAGCAAAATAATTGGCTTATTACTGCTTTTTTATTTAAAGTAGCAATATTTTTACCTCTGACATTACACTCTGAAATGCAGTTGGGTTATTATTAAAACTGAGTTCAACAAAGATGTGCTAATGATGAGTTCACTGATGCTGGATCAGAGCAAAAATAGGCGATCTGTATCTAACTTTATGCTGATAATACAGTGGGAAATATGTTTGCTTAAAAGACCATCTGCTATCTTCCGGCATTTATATGCAATTCTATGTTTGATAGTTAAACTATCTTGATTGTAAACTAAAAAAAAATGGTGTATGCTATTAACAACAGTAAAGCCCCCATCTGCCCCCTCGATATTTGTTAAATAGCTGATTTTGGTATGTTATTTACTTGAAATGGCATTGGTTGCCTTAAGTGACTTATTCTATAACATGTGTTTGCTTCATTAACATATTAGGCTTTCATCAAAGTCAATATTCTAAACTTGAATAAAAAATATAATAGGAGAATGAAACTTTAGCTTGTTCCAAAACCCTCAGATATTAAAAGTGAGAGTGCATTTTTAATAAAACTTTGGCTTTGATTTACTTTTGTGTAAAAGGTTTCATCTCAAAGATATGTGCGACTCTATGGTTTTATGATTTTTTTTTTTTTTTGTACCGGGGATCGGACTCGGGTCCTTGCGCTTGCGCAGGCAGCGAAACCACTGAGCTAAATCCCCGGCCCGCAATGACTTTTTTAACTTTCTAGAGAAGTACAGGAAAAATACAATTCTTTCAGTTCCCTAGTGACCTTTTTAGCAATATAATTGTCTCTCCTTTTTTAGAGAGATTTCCTTAAAAAGTAACATATATGATGAGTTACAAAAAACCATTGAGCACTTCTAAAGCAGTTTGTAAACATACACTCAATGCCCAGTTACAAGCATAGAATAACTCCTTATCTCATGTCCATAGCAGACTGGAGAACTGAGTAGGTGTTCTTAATCTTGCTGGTTTAGAGCTTTTTCTGTCATGGACTGCAGCCAGGATAGAAATCCCGTAGTATCACCTGGTGTTACAGAAGAAACCCTCTGGCTTCAGCATGCAATTTCTATCTTCCTGTGGCCTCCATTTAGAAAGAGTGGTGCATACAGAAATTTTAGTGCAAAGGAGACCACCTTGGAGACCCCCATCCTGATGTTCCTTGGTGTTTTCCTGTAGCTAGCAATACTGTTCCCCTGCTTCATGATGCAGGAGATGCCTGGGAAGGTAAGCAAGTTATGCATTTGTGAAAGTTTATTACATGAGAAAACTCTGCATATTTCTTATTTTAAATATACTTTTTGCAAAACATTAGATCATTTCTGGGTCTATATATCACCCCTAATTTCCTTCCCCCCCAAAAATGCTTCTTAATAATTACAATTATTTAATACATTTTGGATAATGAATTTAGCAAAAGAGTTTGGTTCTTTCTCTTACTCCAACTGTATGTTTTTAGTAATAATTCTATTGAAAAAAAAGGGCCTCACTTTGTAGTGGATTGCTGATTCAATGAGGAAGCCATTCCACTACCTTATGCATCAAAATTTGCCAAGGAGATAACATTATAAAATATTTGATTTAGATGATCATTTTCTTTTATGATTATTGGGAGGGGACAAGGCATGCTTTACTTTTTATCTAGCTCTCTTAAGAAAGAGAGAGAAACAGACACACAAATACCAAAAGATGAGGTAAAACTGTATATTAAAATACATTTGGTCCACTAGTACTTTTTAGGATAAGAGCATCATAAAATTCATAATGACCACTTAGTAAAATTAAATTAAATATAACATAGAATGTTAAACATCTTTAGAAAATAAATTTGATAAGATTTATTTGACAAGGTGGAAAATGGAAGAAATGATGACATTCTACAAGATGTAGATTTTAAATGCAGCTGAATGTACAATATAAATGAAAGAATTGATTACACTTGCAGAGAAACTGCCCCCGATTTTCTCTTTCTCAACATACATAATAAGGACAAACGTCTTTTTACAGAATCTTGTCTAGAAATGTATTACAAATTATTCTCTTTTAGTAGTATTATTTTCAAGATTATTAAGTATTTAAGTAACCTTTAATTAGTGTATTTGAATAATTTTCCCTTCATAAACTTTGAATTTGCCTTGGTAGGTGTAGCATATGACTCAGACATTGACCTCTGAAACTCCTCATTAGTACAGAGTATTGCAAGTGCTTCTACTGAACTGAATGCAAACTTTAAATGCAAATTGACTACAGGATGAAATCAATAAAATCCACCCAAATGCTAAATGAGATCAAAGAAAAAAGCCATAAGAAAATAGACAAATCAATAGAATGATGAAAAATGGCTATATATAAAAGTTATTACTATTAATCATAAGCAACAAACTCACTTTGAAAATATTTGAGCTTTTAAAAGAAAGGAAAAAATTAAGTGCTTTATATTAAAAAAGCATAGTTCTCATACGGAAAATTGAATACTAGCAACTTTTATGCTATTCTCATAATTACAAAAAAATTAAAATATTATTGACAGTTGAATCATTTAAAATTATTTCTAGGTCTGTGTAACCTATATTCAGTCACTACAGATTAAGTTGATTTCAGACATGATAAAGGTTTTTTTCATACAGTTTTGGAGAAATCTCTGAACTCTTGGAATTTCAATATTTGTGAAAAAAATGTATTACAAATGAAGACAAAGGGCTAGGGTATGAATCCACATCTATACAACAATTTTTTTCAAGGATAAAACATACTTTAAGTCTACAACTCCTGGTTTTCAACCATATCATCAATATTACATGACCAATGCCATTTGTCACTAGTCAATTGAGCGAATTTGAAAAGATGCCTTCTACCAACACTGATTTACAGTTTACTAAGACTGTATAATTGCTGCTCTGTTTTGGCCAGTCTTCACCTTCAAGCCAAATGTCTAACTGCAGGTTTAACAGATGGACTGTAGATGTTCCACACCAGTTGATACCAGTTCCTTCCAAGGTATTCTCCAATTTTATTTTCAGCTTTTGTATGTTTAACTTTATTCTTTGTGGTTCCTTCCTTACCTCCTAATTTCTTAATATTTATCTCAATATGCATTTGTCTTAGTTACTTTTCTCATTGCTTAGACAAAATACCTGACTCTCAAAGGTAAAGGAGGAAAGGTGTACTTAGCTTACACTTTGTAGTGGATTCAGTTCATAGTTGGCTGGCTCCAAGGCAAGGTGGCATGGCAGAGGGGCATCACAGAGGAGAAACAGTTCATGGCAAGCAGAAGACAGCAAAAGCAAGCAAGTGACAAGCAACAACACACTTTCTGTCCCTTATATCTAATCAGGCTACCTGCCCTGAGGGTAGGTAGCACTCACATTCTTAACCCCTGTGCCCTTAATCCTAGCATTGCACCAGGAATCATTCCCAGCATCGCATCCTTGATCCCAGCAGAACTATGCCAAACCAAATCAGTAGACTAATTTAGTAATCACACACTCTAGAGCCAGCCACCTCTGAAAAGCCCCACCTATGACTACATGGGACTTTGGGGGTGACATCTAGATACGTAACAGTATTAAACTGTCAAAAAGATCTTTTTACCTTTTCACTAAACAGGCAGCATCTACCCACAGCATACAACTATTGTGGGTGGGGTGCAGTTAGGATAAAGTATTTTTGTTCTTTACATCATTGCTCTTCACCTCAAGAACTTGTTAGAAATGCAGGGTGTACTTCACCCAGACCAATGGAATCCACTTCTGCCTTGTAACAAGATCCCCCGGTGATTGAAATACATGTTAAAATTTGCAAAACACTAACACAGTTTATTCAACTGAAAAAGCAAGATGACTCTTTCTATATTTCCTCAAGTCATGTAGTTGAAAGTAGCTGGATGCAAGGAGCATGAGTAAATCAAGGAAAGCCATTCTCTTTCAGCTTTTTCATTTGCCTAATGTGCAGATTCAAAGGGCTACATGAACACATACCACTGAAGAATGCTGACTATGAAGAAGTCCAGTTCTTCAAAACAGAAGTCTCCACTACACATTGCTGTCTTATCATTTGTGAGCCACAATATATTTCTATAGGACATAAACATCTAAAATAAAAATGGTATTTTTTTCTGTAAAATAAGATAATAAATATTCATTTCCCAAAACATTTTATTTTATGAAAATCTAGGAAATGATATTTCACCATTAACAGTACAGAGTCTGGGCATGTCAATCATTAACTAAGCAAACAATTCCAGAAGAAATGGAATAGGAGTAGTCCACTGACAGAGGAGACAATATGTACGGGTATTTTAAAAAGTGGAATCTGGATATAGACATTTTTTGTTTAGGAAGCCAATGAGTACTACTTCCTCCATTTTGGATAGGATTGTGTGTGATGTTTCTAGCTTGAACTATCTCATTTTCAGTATCATGCACTTTCAACATGCATACAATGCCTAGGAGAAGATCATTTCAATATATATTTCAGGCTCAAAGGATAAAATTTTGAATCTACACCACTGATTCCATTTACAAAGCAATAGCAAATGCACACACCTAAGGGTGTGAAACAATTTATGAAGTGTGTATGAGGAATGTTTCCCACAATGAAATAAGTCTGTTATTTCAAAATATGATGTTCCATGGTGGAAAATTCAATGGAGAAACTTTGTTAAGAATAGTAAAACAATCCAACTTTATTTTTAGGAATATGTCCAGATTGTTATTTAAAAGGGTGAATTTTATTACTACCAGTTCTACTTACTATAGTTTCTTTGAAAATTTCCTAAGGACAATTATTGTTAAAAATAAATGTTTTCTTGAACTTGCTGTTAATTTGAGAACTAAATGTTTTGAAATCCTTGGAATGTAATCATTTCTCTTTCTTTGAGTAGTACATTTCTATCATAATCTCAGAGAACTGAACACATATTTAGAATTTTGAATTACACACACATGAATCAAAAATATCATAGAACAGTATTGTCCCTCATGAATTTCATAGTTCTAGCAAAGCTTTTAATGCAAAACAGATGTCAATCATAGTTCAATATTTAAAAATTTTTTGCAAAGAATTACTATAACAATCCAAATGGTTTCTCATATAAAAGTTGATTCACAAGTGTACATTTAAACACTTGAAACTTGATAAATGACAGATTACACATTTATGAATGTTAGTTAAGACATTTTCTAGACAGTTACTTGACTACATAGTTCTGCTTTCCTAATCTACATTGCAAAATTCTGGTAATATACTACAAATTCCTATGATATATGAGTTTGTGAATCCTAAAGTTGTTTGTCTAGTGATACAAATCTATATCACCCGGACCAAAGATAGCGATCTTGATCTTCATATTCTGTGGATGATTGGTTTTTCTCTCATATCATTTTGTTCTTCAGCAATCAGATCTTTGATCTTAGAGTACTCACTCTAAATTGTCAGTTTTAACTCCTTTAGAGAAGGAATGCACTAGTCCAAAATTTGGTTTCATTCACACTTAATAATTCTCACACTTTGCAAATTATGAAGGAAATATTTTGCTTCTAATGTTATAAGACCTGGAGAAGAGGGAATTTAGCACTCCAGGACCAGAAACGAAGTATAAGCTTCCAGGAGGATGGACTAGCTGGAACTTTATTTTCTGTGTAAAGAAAACAAATAGGAGAGCAGCATCTTACAAGGAAAGCTGCATAGCGAGTAGTCATGATGGAAGGCTCCTTAACCGTACAGAGGATATACATCAGGAGGTACCCTTTACCAATACTTAAAATGAGTTTATTTCTCTCAGCTGTGATTTACTCTCTGGTGGTGTGGTGACATCAACCACCTAAGGCTTGATGCCTGAGGCATCAACATTTAAAAATAGGGGCAGTTCATAGGGCTCTCTGCTTTAAACCAAAGGAGATACCTGGTTAAATTTTCTAAGATCCTATGGTAATGAAATGATGCCTTGACTTGTTTGATGATCTGAAGCTTCTAGTTGCCCATGAAATTACCCACGAAGATCTCAAGGCAGACAAAACTGCACAACCAAAATGTGAGATCATACAAGGTTTTATTAGGTCTTTGGACATCAATGCCTATTATTCTATGCAAGTATTAGATATTTGACTTTCAAATAAATTTCTAGATTCATATTAAGTAAAGTTTTAGAAATATATGGGATTATAATTTCCAGATTTGGAAAAACATATGCTAGATTAGTTCCCATAATATATTCATACATATCTTTTTATTTCTACTCAATAGTAATGGATGCATTTCTCAATTAGAACTGATGAGGTTCTCCAGACTTGCTGAATAGCAAATAGATAACTTGTCTTAAATACATTCATTTTCCTGTACTACCTAAAAATGCAAATGTGGGATCACTGTACATTTTGTTTTGTTTTCTTTTGTTTTTTGGTACCGGGGGTCAAATTTAGGACCTTGCACTTTTGAGGCAGGAGCAGAGCCACTGAGCTAAATCTCCGGCTCATCACTGTACATCTTAATCCAATTCTGTTCTCTGCAATAAGGTGTAACATGGAGGGGTTACATAATTACTGCTTTAAAGTTGTACTTATATTAGTTGTACTTGTATATAAGTTGTACTTAGAAAAGTATCCTGGATGGAAAATATTCGTGTCTTCCTATGATGATCAGAGCTGCCACTAGCAATACCCACACACCAGCCTTAGCATCTGACATGTTGACATGTTGACATGTTGACGGATCCAAGGAACAGCTGCTAGAACTCAGTGACAAACCAAGATTTTAAGAAGCTTGGGATGTTTTGTGTCAAGTGCAATCAAATGCAATGAGAGATGAGGGTGATGTTATAGAAGTAAAAAGTGATAAAGAAATACGAAGATCTGTACTAAGTATTTACCCCCAAGTTCAGAAAAGAGATATATTGTGACTGAAAGCAAAGTGTAGCTCTGAGATAGTACAATGTTGGAAATAATTTGGGATAAAAACTTTTCATTAATATGGACAATTTTTCCTCTATTCTCTTTCTTCCATATATAAGCAATTCTTTTCATTTTTCATCTTTGTGTTCTGTTCCTTTGCCTTCTGTCAGCCTTTAAATTTTTTTAAAATTAATTTTATTGGTACATTTAAGGTCTACAGTATAATGGCATTCATCATTGGAAATTTGCGCCTTTACATAATCTCTCTTGGTTCTTATTTTTCCCCCATTCCCCTGTACTCCTTTCAACCCCTCCATCCCTCTCTATTTACAAAGACTTTGTTTCCATTTTTTCATTTTCTCATATTAATTCTATTCCCTTCTTTTGTTTCCCCTACCCTTCCCACTTCCCCTTTGTCTGCCTTTAAATTATCTTCTTCTACTCTCATGCCTAATTCTTCAGTCAGACAGAAATTGTTCTAGACTGTGCTCATAGAAAACAGCAATACTTAGAGATAAAGGTATTGCTCTCCAAGATCTCTCAGGATAGGAGCTGGAAATCCTCTTTTACAAATAAAAGCTTTCCACAAGTCCCTTTATAAACTATTTTGCTAATGAAGGGAGTGTTCAGGAATCTTTATGAAAAAGAAAAGAAAGTTCCAATTAAAGCACTAACCAAGAGCTACCACAATGTGTTATATATTAAAATTTCAATAAATAGAAAGTAAAGCATATATATTTCAGGAAAACATGAATTTAATGTATGGGGGGAAATTATGCTTAAATTAGAGAAACAAAAATAATTGAAGAAGGGACATTTTTGAGAAATCCAAAAACTGAAGCAATAAAAAGCAAGTAGTGCTATAATCATATGAGAATGAGTATTTAATAATCTTTAAAACACCAACATGAAGAATTTACTTCAAGAAGTGGATTATGATTTTTTTAGTTCTAAAGTGTATGAGGAATATTAAAAAACCACAAAATATGCAGGAATAAAGATTATGATTCCAGTACCCAATCCTGAGTAGCATTACTTGTCCCTCAGGAAAATCTCAGTATGACATCAGGAGGTAATGTATTGAATGAGACTGAGAGAGAGGCCCCCAAAATACTCAGGAAATGACAGTTTGCTTAACAGGGGTGGGAGGTAGCTCTCTATTTACAGTAGAGATAAATTTTTTGGCATTAATCTTCAATTTCTCTACCATTTGACAGTGATAAGTGTAGGGATTTAAAAGTAGGCAATGAAATGTCTCCCTTATGGCCGAAAGCTTCTTTTCATATGGCTGAATTTTATGTGGGTTTTATGGCTCCAAGACTGGTGTAGAATTATTGTACTTGTCTAATACTTGACCTTTGGAGGACTTGTTAGTGGCCTGAAAACAAAAAACACATGTAGTCCCCTTACTGGCATTGTCACCTGTCACCCTGGCATTTGTTCAGAAAAAGAACATTACAAAGAGCACTTTTGTATATGTGAAAATACATCATTTTAAAACAACTGTGTTATCATGTACTACCTATTATCTAATAAATGCTTTAGCTTGTATGAGGAGTACTATAGAAGCTTATATTCTTTGTTATAGAATCCTATTGGTTTCTTTTGTGTGGTAGATTTATAAATCTCAACTATGTCAAGTTGTTCAACCTCTCTGAACCATAGTTGTCATCTATAATGTAAAGATATTAGATGTCGCTGTAGTTTATATAATAATTAAATGAGGTTAAGTACCAAAAATTTTGGCACATTGTAGGAGTGCCATATGTAGCACTTTTTACCATCAATGTTGTTGATGTTATTTTTAAATTTTACCCAGAGAAGTGGGGTATGCTTATGAGTGTGCATATACATTAATAGTCATAGCTGAGGTTTTAAAGAAAGTATTTTGAAATATAATAGACCAACAAAAACATTTTTATTTAAAGAACAAAATTGTATAATAGCATAGTGAACTGAAAAATTCCTTGAGGTAGATATTTTATGTCTAGCCTATAAATAGAGACCTTTTTATTTTATTTTAAAATTATTACTCCATTTCTAAAACGTGGAAAGAAAAGCATAAAAATTATTTTGTCTCATAAGATGAAATATATAAGCAAATCAATTAATTACTTGATTAAAGAAAAGATTTAGTTTACATATACACACATTTTTGCCTCATTTAGATGTTTTTTAAATTTTTAAAATTTCTTTCTAGCTAATAAAAACATAACTGTGTACATATTTGTGGGTAACATGGGATGTTTTAAAACATGTATAGGGGAGTAATGTTTAAATCGGGTTAAAAATATTTATTTCTTCAAATATATAGAATGTGTTTCCAGTGATAATTTTAAATATTCTTCCTTGTTACTTTTGCAATGTACAGTTATCTACAATTACTTTACTGTGCAATCGGATGCCAGAACTTTAATAGAAGCTCTAAGTAGCCATTGATGAACCTCTCCCCATCACTCCTCCCCTAACTCTCCCCATCCTCTAATAATCACCATTCTACTCTCAACTTCTTTATATTCCATATTATAAGTTAGAGCATGCAGTGCTTGTCTTTCTGTGTTCGTTTATTTCACTCAATGTAATAATCTTGAATTCTATCCATGTTGGGCCAATGACAGGATTTCATACTCTTTTTTGAATGAATAATATTCTATTGTGAATATTTGCCACATTTTCTTTATCCATTCATCAGATGATGGATATTTTGTTTGCATGTCTTAACTCTTGTGAACAGCACTGCAATGAACATAGGAGTGCATATGTCTCTTGGATAAACTAGCTTCATTTCCTTTGCATATACCCATTATGAAATTGCTGGATTATATGGTAATTCTAAATTTAATATTTTTGAGGAAGGTTCATAATGTTTTCCATAATGCATATACTAATTTTTTTTCTAATCATAATATGCATGTTTTCCTCTTTCTCTACATTCTCATCAACATTTGTTATCTTGATTCTTTTGAAAATAGATATTTATTGTGGGGTAGATTTTGTTACTGTAATTTTGATTCCTATTTCCCTGAAGATTAGTGCTGTTAAGGTTTTTCCATGTGTCTATTGGCCAACTGTGTGTCTTCTTTCAAGAACTGTTCATGTAGATGTATTGCTCATTTTTACTCGGCAATTTTTTTGCTACTGAGTTTTTGATTTTTAATATTCTGGATATAAACCCTTTGTAAGATGGATAGATTTCACATATTTTCTCCAATACTGTAGATTGTCTTTTTACTCCTGATTATTTATTTTCCTGTGCACAGATTTTTAATTTGATGAAATTTATTTCCCCTATTCTTGCTTTTGTTTCCTGTTCTTTTGAGGAATTTACCAAAATTCCTTCATCATTTTAATGTTCAGAAGTGGTTTCTTTTCTTCATATCTTTTATAGTTTCAGGTCTTCCATTTGCATCTTTAATACACTTGGTGTCTGTTCTCATCATGTGTGGTTAGTAGAAATCGTGTTCTTTGTGTGAATATCAATTTTCCCACTGTCATTTATTGTTCTTCATTTGATGTATGTACTAAGCATCTTGATATCTATGTCTGCAGATGCACAGCTTGACATTTAGTCCCTCTATTATTTTCCCTTCATCTATGCATTTATTCTTGTGGCAATACCAGCCTGTTTTTATTATAACAGCTTTGCATTAGGTTTAGATGTCAGGTAGTATTGTTTCCTGTTTCATTCTTTTTGCTCAAATAGTTTTTTTCTAGTTCTATAAAGAATGCCAAAGATTTTGAAAGGGTTGAATTAAATCTGTAAATTGCTTTAGTTAGTATGGGTATTTTAACAATATTTCTTCTTTCAATCAATGAAAGTGGGGTGACTTTCCACTTTTCGTGTCCTCTTCAATTTCTTTCACCAGTGGTTTTCAATAAAATGTTTATTGCTTCATTTTTAAAAGCCCTTTAACATTTAAGTACTAATTTTTTACCTATAAAATCAGGTCAGTAAAACATTTTTTTATATTGTTTTGAAGTTCAAATCGGATAATTTGTAGGAAAGTGTCTTGTAATTTAAGAAAGTTTAACACAAATACGTAAGGGGAGGAAATAGGGTGTCTATAAAAATATTCCATGATCCTTTTGTTCTATACCTCTTAGAATTATGAATCTAGTGCATGGCTCAATTCCAAAACCTAAGTTAGATTGCCTCTTAATTTATCTTGCTTAGCTGTCCTGCAAAATGCATCTTGTTCTGAAATCTTCTTTTTCTCTTCTTAATTTCCAATTATTTTTTTCAAGAAGAGCCTCAGCCCATTGAGGGGATATTCTTAAGTGAAATAAATAGGACACGTGTAAATACCGAATAGTTTCTCTAGTGTGAGAAACTGAAAGTATAAATAAGGACTAAAAGGTAAAATAGATAATGTGAAATAGGAAGAAAAGGGGCAAAGGGGAAGGGGAAGTGGAAGGGGTAGGGGAAAAGAAAGAAGGGAATGAATTAACCTGCGAAAATGAAGAAAAGGAAGCAAAGTCTTTGTAAATAGGGAGGGATGGAGGGGTTGAAGGGAGGGCAGGGGAAGGGGGAAAAAGTATGAATCAAGAGACTATGCAAAAGTCCAAATTTCCAGTGATGAATGTCATTATATTGTATACCTAAAATGTACCAATAAAAGGATATACAGTTAAAAAAAAAAAAAAAGAAGAGCCTCAGCCATATCTTCTGTGTGAGGAAATTATATTCATCTATAACTGTTAAATGTATTTGTTAAGAAGTTAATTAAAATGATACCATGTAAATTCTTCTTTCTCTTCAGCTTCTTTCCCCTCAATTCCCTGAGTCTATCAGCCTGTATTAGGGTCTTCTCATATTCAAGTTCTCAAACTACATCATCATCTGTTCCTTTTGAGCTATTTCTACAAGCTACTTCTATAGAATCAACCCCAGGCAAAATATGAACTTATTTTATGTTATTTGACCCTTCTTTAGGATTAAATATGACATAGCTACACTTTATGGGAAATATGTTTCTACACCAGAGAACTTAAACAAAGATTGTCCCTCTAGATCTTCCAAAGAGTTATTTTGTTGCTGATACTTGTACAATAAATTGAAACTCATGCATCTACAGAATTTTTAAACCAGTTTAAATGGCTCTAATCCATCCAAAACATTTGAATACTTCATAGTAGTTCAAAGTATTTTTTCCTGTTGCAGTATAGAAAGTCTCAGTGTAGTTTATTCGAAGTAAATAAATAAATACATAATGAAAATTTCCCTGTCCTTACCTGTAGAGGACTGTGACATGCTTTGAATGTATTTCTAAATTAAAGAATACCTCTTTACATTATACAACTCTGGACACATAAAAATACCTTTTTCCTGTTTAAAATACTTTTAGTAGCTCATAAAGAATACAAAAGGAAACTTCTAAAAATTCTACTTGGATAACTTCGGTAAGTTTAACTTCCATGTCCAAGAAGTCGATGAAAACCCCCAAGGAGGAGTTATCCAATAAAGCAACAATTCCACCTAAAAATTGGCAGCTGTTGACATTGTAATACCTCACAAGAGTGTTTGTAGCTTTGCATGGTGAACATTATTAATATAAAGACTGCAATATAATAATATGTTGCCTCAGTGAAAAAGAAAAGATCGGGATAATTAAAATAAGTAACACATGAGCCTGAATGGCTAGCTTTAAAACTGATAGTAATTCTGCTTAATACAAATCACTTTTGAGAGATACAGCAGATTATAGAACAACTAATTATTATCAGCCCCTATCCTGGAAAGAATATTTCAAAAATACCCAGAGGCAGACACAGTCATCCGCCAAAAATTGATTACTCACAGGTGAATTGCCCACATTGCAGTCTCCAGTCACAGCAGATTTCCTTGCTCAGCTGCTTCATTCCACCTCAGGCAAACTCTACTCTTCAGCTTGCATTTCTGCTGTTCAGTCAGTCTGCCTTACTTTTTGCAAATTATACAAGGTCTTGGACAATCAGATTGCAACTTTGCAAAGTCCAGTCAAGCTCTACCGGCCTCCCACTGAGTTCACATTCTCAGACCTGGCTATTCTAGGTCTAGAAGTAAGTGCAGGCCTTCAAAATATTTCCACCTTGCCTTCCACCCAGAGGGTCAGCTGTTCCCTAAAGAGACAAGAATAAGTCTCTTTTCAGTCCATTCTCATTTCTCCTTCTTAGGACAGCTTCTCAGGAGATTTGGAGTCTAGAGTGATCCAGAAAGATTTTCAATTATAATAATAAATAAGTATAGGATGCTCTGGAAAGGTCAAGACCACAAAAATAGAAAAATGGAAAATCAGAAAGCTTCCCTGTGACTCTAGACAGGATCAGGAAAATATTAGGTGGACAGGTACTTTTGAAGAGTCCTAATATTTATACACTCATTATATATGTAAAACAATTATAACTAAGCATTAATGCAAATTTTCATACTAATGCCATAGTTAATACTTCAGAAAATTAAGGATGGTGCACATCTTTATTGACCTATATTTCCAATGGCTAACAGGGTGCCTGGGATAAAATAGAGCTCACCAAATACTATTAATTGAGTACAGAATATTCATATAGAAAAATGAATTAGTGCACTTTTGTTTAGACCTTATAAGAAATCTCAATTTGATCCAATAAAAAATCATCTTGGTATTAATAACTAACAAAATACTTGAGTTAAATGATAAATATACATAAAAATAATCCCTTGAAATGATTACCTGTAACCAACTGAGTTGAATGAAATGCTGTTTGATTTTCAATTGGAATGAAAGATTATAGAAATTTTGCTAACACTAACATTAATTTATATTTCTGGTAAACTTTGATGATCTCTGTCATCATCAATAAGAGGAATATTTATCCCTTCTCTTTTGGTCTTTTATTGTTTCTTTCTTTGCTCTATTCATTGTTCAACATCACATTCATTCAGTATTTACTGAGAGTCAATTTCCCACAAGGCATTGAGCAAAGATAAAATATTTCCTATAGAAAAATTAGCATTGTCATCAAAGCAACTCTCTGTAGGAAACATGATCTTTTTGGAGGTGTCAGGAAAGTTTCCCTAAAGGTGATATTGGAGCTGAGATCTAACTATGGCTTTTGATCAGATTCATCATAATACAATACTGAGATGAAAATTTTTATAGAAGTGATTTATTAGAGAAAATTTCCCAAGAGTGGGAAAAGTAGGACAGGAAAGGAGGCAAAAGTTAAAGAAGTCTATATTTTGACCAAAACAATAAGTAGTAGATAAAGAACAACATACTCCAAGGAAAATTTCAGGTGTGAGGTCTTACATGTGAAACCATAGAGAAAGGATTTCAAGAAAAGTACATAGAGTTTGGCAAAAAGTAATCCAAGGTATCTGAGCAGGTCATTGATAGTATCTGATTTACACCTGAAAGTAAGCTTCATAAAATTGCCATGGAACATTCTAGGCAGAAGGATTATTGTTTACCAAGGCTCTGTGATAGAACAAAGCATTCCAGAAAGTTAATGAAGTCCAGTGAAGAGGATACAGCTTAGCAGAGGAAAATAGCACAAAGTAAAACTGTAGAAACAAGACCACCCTCAATCAGGTGAGCTACATAAGGCAGAATAATACTAACTACTCAAATCCCAAATTGTCAATGGCTTGATGTAATGAAGTTTATTACTCATCACCTAGCAGTAAAATAAAGCTATTTGTGATTGGTTGGATTATTTTGCTGGAATGATTCAGGGATCCAAGGTTCTTATATGTTGTGATTCTGCCATTTTTCTGTTGCTTGCACCCATTCAGAAGGCAGAATTGAAATTCAGAGGGCTTCTTCAAGCCTGGCTTGTAAAGGACCATTATTACATTCTCTCATATTCCATTAGATATTTTATAATAAAAGGAAAAAAAAGCCTAATGAGTGTAATAGTATGCAAGGAAGATGCCTATAAAGATCCACACTAGATGTTGTTTTAGTCATTAACTTTTGCAATACAAAATTGAAACAAGAGCTTATGTGTAAAGACTCTCCAATATTTAATTGGTAAAAAGAGAACAACTGAGTTACATGGAGAGTAGCAAGTGACAGAGGGAAAAATTAGAATGCTGCATGTTTTATCATACACAAAAATAAAAGAAAGGAGACTATCTCAATGTGAGAATTATCAATATGTTATGTACTACTGAGCAATAAAAATAAGGCTGAAAAATGACCAGTGATTCAATAGTATTGATGAGTCATTGATGATCTGTGAGAATGTTTTAGTAGAGTAATAAGGTATATCATCACTGAGAAAAGACTAGAACATTTATCACCATGTCCCTGAAACACCCCTTTTCTGTTCCCAGTACTCTGGCCAAGTCAAGGGGGGTATTCTAAATGGACATTGACTGGAATATTCAGACAAGTATTTTCTGAAGGACCCTGGGAACTGGGCAAACTTGTGTAATTTGTGGGAGCTGCATTCCTGTATGCAAACTCAGTAATTGCTTAGGATGTTGGCCATACAATGGACAAAAGAGCTGAAGATGTCACTGCAATGCCCATTAATTTATAAAAACCCCATCCCTTCCATAATCTAGCATGGAGCTGCTGCTGAGCAATTCATCTAATCAGCTTCCACCAAACCTGCTGGGTGACACTGTTGCCTGGTACAGGACTCTCACAGATTTTGCCTAGGCAGGGGTGTTGACTTGCATGCCTCTTCTGTGGGATTTTGGGGGGCTGTACAGTTGACTTCGTACACACCTAATGTGAGATTTTGCCAGAGAGTGCTGCTGGGTCCACATGCACTTCCTATGGAGTTTCCCTCGCCCCAGTGAGTCATAGTTAAGGCTTTGGTTTTCTGTTAGTTCCTGTTAGCTCTTTTTTTTTTTTTTTTTTCACAAAAGCCATTTCCGGGTATTTTCCTTGGTCTCTTGGAAATCTACTCCTCTACTGCTATGTATCTGGGATAATACATAGGTAGAAGTCAATGCAGAATAGTTTCGGGTAGGAGTTAAAAAAAATCCATTGGAGATGATTAGTAAAGAGATTCTTTTGAGGTATTTCACTGTAAAATCTGAGAAGGAAATACAATAGTAACTACAGAGTCTTCTGGGTTCAGAGATGTGTATTTTATGGTGATTATAGATTAACATTCTTTTTTATGTTTGCTGTTATTGGTTTACTATGATTTATAATTTGAACATAATAGGAAGATTTAGAGAAAGTTTTAGTATGTAAGAAAGAGCAGTCATTATTGACAGAGTCTGGCTTATGAAGAGGTGAGACAGAAAGCACAAGCAAAGAAAATGGTTGCAGGCAAGAAAGGATAATGGCTCTTTTATTATAAGGTCAAGGAAGAGGTATAGAATGAGTAAAGATGTAAAATTTCCATAAAAGTTTAAGGAAAGCAAATTAGAGTTTCCATTTTTTACCTACCCACCACATATTTCCCTGTAAACTTGGAGAGATATTCATGTGCTGAAAAGTAGGATTAAAAGTATCAATGGGACAGGTTGAAGAAATAATAAACTTTGAAATAATGTTCACACATTTTGAGGAATGAATTGACCAAAGGAACATAAAAATTCTCTTGAGTATAATTCAAATTCTTACTATGGCAAATCATTGTTAATTTATGATGATTTATGGTGCTATTAATTTCTTCCATTAATCTTCTTTAAAAGTGTTTACATACATACATAGTGAAAGTGTATAGATGTACTCAACCAGGATTGAAGTTGTGCTGGAAAGGCAGGTGACCACAAAAAGGGGCAGGGAAATTTAATGTATTACCATAAGTGTGGTAGAAATTATAGTAAAAGTTGCACAGAATGTCCACTGGTTAAAAATAATGGAAAAAGAAATAAGACTGACAAACTGGAAGAGAGCAGAGGCTTAAATGGAGAATTCACAAAGAGGTCAAGAAGCTGATAGTTGAATATGGACAAGGAGTTTGATGTGGTGGATAAGTAGTGCAAGAACTGGATTACACCTTTTGAAAATGGGGAAGTTTGGCCTATTTCTGGTTGTGTTTTATGAGGCAGCAACTGAAGAGAAGCAACTTGAAGAAATTCATGACAGCTTGAGGCTTGAAAACAGTGAGTGTGCAACAGCAGCTTACCGAGTGGCTATTCTGAACTGTGATCTCTGGAAAGAGCTGGCTTTATAGGAGTAAATGAAAGTGAAGTTTCCATATCATTTTGGAAATATGGATCAGAAGGATTGAGGACATAAAGTAAATCTGTTGTCATATAGATGCTGTTGCCCATAAACCTAGTTCATCCTACATATGTCAACATTGGCAATAGCCCGCTTTATTCAGAGGATAACTCCTATAAAGTCATTTTTCTGCTTTTCAGTGCTCATTAGAAGAAAAAAATACATTCTGTGATGAGATCATTTTTGAACAAAACACCTATGTTACTTCCTTCTTAAAGATCATCCCATGGAATTCCAAAAGTCCTGAAAATTTTTTTAATTCTTTAATTATTTCATCCTAGAATTCATTTCAACTTTTATATGATTTACCAAAATACTGTCACAGGATAATAATTATTTATTTAGTATTTACTGTACCTGGGTACAGTATTGCCCACAATATTTTATGAAATCACACAATAAATTGTAAAGTAGATGGAATTACCTTCATTTAATATATAAAAAACTGAAGCTTATAAGTCATTTAACTAAAATTTTATGAAACCAATGTTCAAACCCACAATAGTCTGTAAACCTTATTATTTATATACTTTAATTAATTAATTGCCTTCAAGAATGCAACGGTCACTATAAAAATAGACCAATATCATTGTAGTAGATACCATTAACATTGTCAACTATTAAGCAATATTCCTAAATAGAAAAGCCATGAAACTTCCATTTTAAAGATTTTGCATCCACGGTTGTGAAAGCTAGTGTCTACCACTTAACAAATGTTTGCTAAAAAAATAAATGAAATATCCAGTTGCCATGGTAAATGAGCAACACAAAACAAATTTTGAACAGATATTGACTGAATGTTGCAATCACAAAAAACTTAGTCAATTTAAATTGACATTCACCAATTTGCATGGCAAGTATTACAAAGTTAGGTACTTAAGCATAAGCAATGTTGGGTATGTAAGAACTGGAATTAGTAACTTCATATATTAACTTCATTTCTGTAGTCACTTCTGGGTCAGGCAGTTTTATGAAAAATAATACAGTGGTGCCTTGGTTCATGAATGCTTCTGTTTACAAAAAATTCAGTTTGCAAACAAACATTTGGCAAAATTTTGTTCTTGTTTGCAAACTCCCCACTGGGTGATGACCATGACTGAGTATCATCATTTGCACTGGTACCTCAGTTAACAAATTTAATCTGTTCCATGATTCTGGGGAAGAAGGTCACAGTCCATTTCCTGTGGGGAAGATGGCCCAGGTTGTGTTGGTTACCAGATGCGGAGTTCATGGAAGGAAAGCAAAATTTTGTCAAATGTTTTTGTTTATGAGCCAAATTGTTCATGAACAGAAGCATTTGTGAACTGAGGCATTACTGTACTGTACTTGCTTTAGGAATCTGTTGAAAACTCATCATGTCTGAATTTCTAAAATCTGCTTTGTTACAGATGAGTGAGGAAGTGAGTAAATCTTTATAGTGATATGTAAGGTATAATCATTTTTGGGCCCTCACTGAATATATGCTACTGGATGTCAAGGACACATATGCTCAAGTAGCAAGTAACCTCTTTATGGACATGATGTCAGCTGTCATGTTGCAGGTACAGATGTGTAACTACAACAATACGATACTGACACCCCACAAAAGGCAGATTTGCTGAGTTAGATGTATCACCCAGAGACATGAGTTGGGCAAATACTTCCTTGAGAAAGCCAAGTCCCTTGAGAAGGAGCTTGGATTCAGAGAAGGAGAAACAGAATGAAGCTTTCACTCAGATTGGAATAGGATAATGAAGAATCCTGAGGATAGATTACAGTGATATACATACACTGAGTCATAGCTGAAGCAGATTAGTAATAGATGAGGAAGATGATATCCTATTTCCTATCATACAAAAAACCTCACAGGTGAATTGTATGACTATGGTGAAGTACAAGATCAAAAGCCATATGACAGTACAAACACAAAAGAAATGAGGAGAGATAAAAGTATTATAGTGGTAACAAGTGACAGGCCTTGAAAATGATTAAATGTGAAACAAAGACAGGTAAACACCTCAACTAGAGTTCCAATATGCTAAATAAGTGATAAAATTATGGCCATTCACAAATAGAAGAGAAATAAGAAGTGGAAAATGTTTTTGGGAGAAGGCGGTAAGGAAATTAAGTTTATCCATCTGTATTGGAGGCAATAGAGTACCTAGGGCAAGTTTCATCAAATTCATCTAATATAAGTAGAAGAACAGTTTCATGTACATATCAATGTGAGGATCATTTGCACTGTAGTGATAGTTGAGGTCATGGGGTATTGCTAGCATAATAATAGAAAGAGAAGCTGGCTAATGATACAAATTGACACTCATCTACATGAAAGTGGAGAGAGAAGTCAATTGTAAAGATGACTAGGAGAACAAGAGCCATGAAACTATTGCCACAGTCTCTAACAGGGACGATTACAGTACTTGTTTATTAATCTTCTAATAGCCCAACTTCAAAATGTCAATGAATTATAATTTTCTTGTTAAATACCAAGACTTCAGTCACTGTAACACTTTATTGGTCAATACAATTCTTTATGCACATCAAGTGGCTTATTTGTTTCCCTTGCAATTTTTGTGATAAGACTTGTAAATATCTATTTGACATGCAAAGTTCTTACTGGTGTATCCTTTGGTCGATATTAAAAGTCTTATTCTCTTTGTATTTCTTCTCACCCAAATACATTCATAGTATTGTGTAAAACATGAAGCTAAGGGAAATATTAATTGCACTGTTTTTTTGGTACCGGGGATCAAACTCAGGACCTCGTGATTGCCAAGCAGGCGGCAGAACCACTGAGCTAAATCCCCAGCCCAATTGTACTATTATTTAATTCCCTTTCCTTTATGATCCTCTGGTTAGTCATCTTGGAAAAATCTAGCAATACTGTGCATAACACTGATATATTGCTTATCTTGTTTTTTCCCTTGGTGTCTCTGAAATCATAGCTCAAATATTAATAGAAATCTCTGTATTTTAATAGGATATTCTTGCCTACAAACTCAATATCAACTCCATGTATATTCTAAAAAGCTATTCATGCTTTAAACCTAATGAACATTAGAAAATTTAATTTAAAACCTGTGAGTTACTCAATAGTAACAAGAATTTCTTCACAAATAGAAGATGACTTTTTGTCTAATAGATATGAATTACCCATCATTTCAAATTTATGCTAATTCTAATAATAGTATTATACCATGAAAGTGAACTTGCATCTGATGAACATTATCATTGGAGGCATCAAGAAATTGGTTGTTAACTTCTTACACAGTTGAAATGCCTTTCATTATTGCCGTATTCTGTTTCAACAAAAAAAATCACCCATATTCTAGCAATGAACCAGGTTAATGATTTTATATAAAAATTCAACCAATGAACAAGAAAATGTATTCCCATATTCCTAAATTTAGTCAGTCTCCATTTTAGAAGTATTCATAATGGCAGAAAATGAAACTGCAAATATCATAGAGGTAAGTTCATTTCTCTGTAAAAATCTCTTTTCTAATTGGCAAGGAAATATGGATATTAGAGAGATACAGAAAGAATATTTCTGGGCTTGAGATTTTCTAGTAAATGTAGAAAAGTAATACACTATTTTATTGAAAATCATTCCTATGTGTAAGGTAATTAATTTCTCTTCCAGTTCAGTTCTTTTCTTTGCCTGACCCCTTTGCCATTTGTGTCTGTGTGAACTCACACATGTGCAAATGATCTATTTGCTCCCTGACCTCAAATATACAGGTGAGTTAGAGCAAGGGCTGTAAGTCTCCAGCAACTTTGGTTTATGTTTGATCCTGGGTATGTGCAGGTTCCTTTTCTTTCCTTTTTGTAAAGTCTGGAAATATTTGTTATATTGAATTACTTGGCTAGTGAGAAGAAGAGAAGAAAAATATGTCAACAGAAATATTGAAAGTGAATAAAGAAATACTGAAAATGAATAGATATTTACAGCAAGAGATCAGAGCAAAATTTCTATTTCTGAACCATGTCTTGAACACATTCTTTCTTTCTGTCTGACTATTATCTCTCCTTTTCTCTTTCTGTATATCTCTTTTTTATCTGTCTCTTTCTTCCTAAGATAAGGTTGTAGGAAATGGAAGTAGAATTTATCTAAACTCTCTCTTTCTCTCTCTTTCTCTCTCTCTCTCTCTTTCTCTCTCTTTCTCTCTCTCTCTCTCTCTCTTTCTCTGCCTTTCTCACAAGCTAGAGGTAACTCAGTGACAGCCTTTTAGAGAGATGATAAATGTAATGTAATGTTTCTGAACATAAAATTTTGTGGGGAGGGGACCTAATTAAACAACTTAAACTACTTCTATTCAAACAATCCAGAAAAGATAACACCAGTCACAAATGTTAAATATCTGTTTTGCTTTACTTTGCTTACTCATGCATTTATTCAACACTTGCTATGGCAGTTTATCTAAAATTAGGTCCAAAGTAATTTAAACAGCCATGCCCTATGTGAAAGATTCAGTAAAAAGCTTTAAATCATAGTGACAGCCATTAGAACTTGCTTAAATGAAATGCATTTCTGAATAACTCTAGAGGAAACAATAGAAAAAAGACCTGTGTTTATATCCATAAGGTCCTGAAATACATTACTCAGCATTTATGTATGCGTTCCTTTAAAAGGATGCAGTTGGATGTATTGATTTGTGTATTTTATATCACTTATCAGAAGGAGAATAATAGCATACCTTTCCTGAGCATTTACTCAGAGTTTGATACTTCAATGTTATAGTTTTCAACTTTCAAAATTTTTGAATTAAACTATATTGCTGCTCTCATTGATGAAGAAATAGTAGCACAAGGAGAACAAACAATTTGTCTAACATCATATAAGTACTTAGCAGTAGAGGTAGGCTTTAAATGCTAGCAGATTTGTTCTAGCACACAGGTTCCTAACTTCTGTGCTGTTTTTTGGCCTATCACCATCACTGATGATATTTTATTATGAATATCAATTTACTACCTGTCACAGGTAGGCCCAAATCATTCCAAAATGATGATGGAAACTCCAAAACTTTTAAAGTAGCTCTTTCATAAATTTCTTAACTTAGAAAAAATTGAACAAGAATTTATTTTTCAACATACTCTTTGAATATTTTATATACATTTAAACTATGAAGTAATAGCTGTTTGTAAACACATCAATTTAAGAGTTGAGTGCTGTTATTTTGGCCCAAGAATTTTGACAAACTGACGTAACTTAGAAACATGTAGAATCAATTTATGGTATAAAAATTATCTAAATGTTTACTGTGGAGAAAATTCACTAGCTCTTGATTTTGAATGTTTTGTTTTAAGTTGTATCAATTGCAAGCAGTTTGGAATATTAGCAATGCAATTTTTAAATATTTATTATAACACTTGCTACAGATTGGATGTTCAACCCCACCACACAAAAGCTGATAAAGAGGAAAGTACTTAGTATTGTACATAAAATTTAGAATAGAAAATGCATATCTAAATTTCACAAAGTGTGAAATGGTCTAGACTGACAAAGAGCACCTGAGAGTTCTGGAGGGAAAAAAAGCTTGACTCTAAGGAAAAAATCATCAATTGGAACAATTGGTTTGTGAACAGAACCATTCAGCAAAATTTTGCTTCTGTTCTCAAAAAATAATCAGGTGATGATCATGATAGCAGCCATCTTCCCATCTCTGACAGAGTAGTGGTTTCTTCTAGTCAGGATTACCATCTTAGACAAACCTGCACACGCTTTCTGAGAAGCTTGGAAGTGTGCTTTTCAGTGCATACAGCACTGTACAGTATTATTCAGTCCAATATGGCTTCAAAGGAAGTGCAGAAAAAGCCTGGTGTTACCAAGAATATGCAGAACAATAATTAAGGTAACAGGAAAGTGCAGAGCAAGAATGCTAAGAAGGTTTTGAAAAAAATAACCATTGAGTTGAAGAAAGAAATTGTACAAAAGCTGAGTGTGGTAGATTGATTTGGCCTCAGAATACAAGATGGAAAAGTAGACAGTCTTGACTATTTTGAAGAATAAAAATGCCATCAAAGGAGCTGATGAAGCAAAAAGAGTAACAATGTTAACCAAGCAGAAGACACAAATGCTGGAAAAAGTGAAAAACCTTTTGTTAGTGTAATTGAATGAGAAACAGCTGGCAGGTGATAGCATTAGTGAAGCTATGATTTGTGAAAAAGCCATGAAATTAAATAGTGATTTACTACAAGAAAACCTCTCTACAAGTTCAACAATTTAAAGCCAGTAAGGGGTGGTTTGTTAAATTCTGCAAGAGAAGTGTCATCCATTGTGTGAGGCTTCCAGTTCTGACAAGGCAGCAGCAAATGCCCACAAGAAAGAATTCATGGAATTCATGATGGCAGAAGGGTATATCTCTCAACAAGTGTTCAACTGCAATGAAAATAGGCTCTTCAGGGAGAAGATGCCAAAGAGAACCTGTACCACACAGGAGGAAAAGGTACTGCTGGGGCACAGGCCCATGAAGGACAGGTTGACCCTTTTGCTGTGTGTGAACACAAGAGCTGACCTGAAGGTTAAATCAACTACCAGTGTACATTCCCAGAGTCCTTGTGCATTCAAGGAACACAATGTGAGCAAAGCTAGACTGCTTGTTGTATGAGGGCCAATGTGAAAGTTTGGGTCACAGGCAGCTGTTTACAGAATGGCTGCATAAAATGTTCACACCCACTGTTGAAATAACTTTCTGACAACTAACTGCCCCAAAGTGACTTCTTATGGACAATGCCTGGGCACACTCTCCAGCCTTGATGGATGATATGGACACTGAGTATGACTCCATAAAGATCAAGTTCTTTTCTCCCAAAATGACACATCTTCTGCAGCCCATGGGCCAGCAAGTGATCCGCAACTTCAAGAAGCTATGCACAAAGGTGCTTTTCACCAGGTGTTTTAATGTCATTGAAGAGATGTTGTTGATTCTGAAAGAGCTCTGGAAGAAACATTTCAGTGTCCTCCACCGCATCAACCTCAGAAGATGTCACCTACTGGACCTTAATCTCAGCCTGGAGGAAATTGTGGCCAGAATGTGTCACTGAATGTGACTTTGAAGTGTCTGAGGCACAGGTAGTGGAGGAGATTGTGTTCATGGGTAAGGGTATGGGTCTGGACATTGATGGTGTAGATACAGAGGAGCTTGTTGAGGACTCTAAAAAAGAACTGAATGATGGAAGAACTTGCTGAACCCCAGGGTGAGCAGCAGAAGGTGTTTGTTGAGGAGCACTCCTCTGAGGAAGAGGAAGACAGGGAGGAGGTTAGCGGTGATGTGATAAAATCCATTATAGAAAAAATGGAATGGGTGCCAGGATTTTTTTCAGAAGCACCACCCCAACATAATTGTAATGAACAGAGTGTTGAATATGATGAACAATAAAGTGGTCTCTCATTTGCAGAGGGTTATGCAGGAAAAAACAAGCGACATTAGGCATATTTTTCATCAAAATTGACCCTTCAGCTAAGAGACAAGAGAGGAAACCCCTGAAGGAGATCTCCCCAATGTCCTTATGAAGGGGGACTCTCCCTCCAAACAATAACCTTCTCCTCACTCACCTTCTGTCCTCCATGGCAGAAGTCACCTCAAGCAAGGTTAGTGTTCTGCTCTCTTCATACTATACCATACTGCACTTTATTTCATATTCTTGTGGTTAAAAAATACATACAGTCCAGAATGGACTGACATTATTTAAATTGAACCTTATGGGAAAATGTTATTTAGTTCATGACAAATTTTCTTGGTGACCAAGTCGGTTTGTGGCCAGAATAGTGGAATGAATTCCATTCATGAACTTAGGCACCACTGTAGTCCTTTTTCTGTGGGAAGTGAATGCCTACATCTTCTATGAATGCTTGGAACTGTAGCTGATACCAAACCAAATATATATTACTGTTTTTCAACTGCATGTAAATATCTATGATAATGTCTAGTTTATAAATTAGACACGGTAAGAGATTAACAACAATAAGCAATAATAAAATAGAAAAATTAAAAAATATATTGTAATAAAATTGCCAGCATTTCTGTTCTTGAAATTTGAGGACATTGTTAAGTAAAATAAAGGTTTCTTGAACACAAGCACTTTAGCAGCATCAGATAAAAGAGAAGGCTACCTCCATATGGTGATGATTGTTTCCTTTGATCTGTAGAAGAATTTTAGTTTAAAAAATTCCCATTTGTTTATTTGTTGATTCTGTTTATTTTGTTATTTATTTGTTTATTTTATTTGTCCCAGTTTGTTTTATTTTACTATTTGTTTTCCTTTCTGTGCTGTGGGGTTTTGTCCAAAGAATTCATTACTATTTCAATATCCTAAATGTAATGTTCTAAAGATTGGTCCAAGGTATGAAAGTTTGAACTGTTGAAATATATTGCCTTTTTGATTGCCAACACCTTTATTGTACATCTCCTTCTAGCTATCAAAGGCTTTCAGCACTCACTAATAAGAACAATATGTATATTATTTTCCACAATTTATAGTTATTATTTTGTAAAGTTTTATTCAAATTATTTACGTGTTTTCAAAATTTGCAGTAAAGATTCTTTATACATTGGTTTTAAATATTTTATTTTTAGGAAGATTTAAAATACTTATGTAAGTTAATTTCTTTTTAAAAAAATTGTTTTGGTAGTACATGTTTGGAATACATTATTATTACATTCTTGGAGAGGAGTTGGCTCATGTACATAACAAATCCTAATTGTATTTTGATTCCTTCCCTTCTGCCCCTTCTTTCCATTTCCTGGCTTCCTTTCGTTTTGCAAAATATCTATCTCCCTATTTCCTATTATCTACTTTTATTTTACTTTTTAATTATACTTTGAGTTTCTCACATAGAGAAACCATATAATATTTTAAGCTTTTAATTAAATTTATTTACTTTTCCTCACCGAATGTTTCAAAGTCATCAATCAAAAAATTCCCATTGCTTTGGTCTGGAATGAAGAACACTAGCTCTTTAAAAACTGAATTCCAGTGAGGCTCAATTTTTATTCTCCATAATAGTAACTCACTAGGCAATAGTAACTGCATAAAGAAAAGAAAAGATGACTTAATAAGTGATACTTTCATCTAAATTTATTTTAAATATATCTGTAGAGATAGAAATTAAGCTAGAAACTGCAGCTTTATTGTTTATTGTGTTTTCATCTTAGTAAACTTTAAAATTAGAAAATAATACTGCTTGGCTCTACATTTCAGGAAGGAAAATTATACAGGATTTTAAAATGTATTAAAAGCATTATCATATAGGAAAAATCACATCAAATATTTTGCTATATTAATTAATTATATTATATAAGAGCCGGTGTGGTGATGCACACCAGTAATCCCAGCCCTCAGGAGGCTGACACAGGAGGATGGCCCCAAGTTTGAGGCCAGCCTGGGCTACAAAGTGAGCTCAGGGCCAACCTGAACTACAAAATGAGATGGTTTCAAAAAAAGAAATACACACACACACACACACACACACACACACACACACATATATATATTGTAAGAAAAAATCACTAAAGCATTCATGTATCTCTCATAAAGTTATACTTTCAAGTATGATTTTCAGTAAATCTGTTGTGTTGAAAGGCTTGCTTCAAAATAATATTATGAAAAATATACTGAAGGGAATGACTTGAAAGACAAATGGTATGCCCTGTACCATTTAGTAGTTTTAAAGCAAGGAGAAAAGCAGATGGAGTGCTCACAAAAGTTTTAGCCATTGTTAAACTAAAGGTCTTTCAAAGTCCCTAGAGGAAACATAATCAAATTCTACCCAATAAGTTAGAAATACGTGCAAAATAGGATAGGTAGGATTTATCATGCAAATTATACCTGGAAAAAATGTTTTGAAAATAATGAAACAATCCAGATTTCAGCAACACTGAATAATGACTGAGAAAAATTCACAGTACAGAGTTAGATCTGAGCATCTGTTACATGTGTTATAGTATACCGTTAAATTTACTTAAGTATCCAATAACGTTCAGAAACCTTTACAGTGGTTTACAGAGCATTAGCAACCTTCTTTCAAATTACTACAAATTCTCTCTGCTTTCTTTCTTTGTACTATCAAGAAGGAATTCTTGACTTCTGGCCTCTGCAATAGGTTAATCTTCTAATCCTGTTGAATGGAAGTGTTTTATAAATACTGATTACAGTGTTAGGAATGTCAAGTTTTGTGCATTAGAGATTTGTCTATGTTTGGGCTGAATTGACATCCTGGAAAATTACTTTGTCATACTCATGGAAAGGTAAATATGCATAGTTAGTAGTGATTTGCATCTACATTTTTGTAAAAGAAAGGCTGTTACTCACTTTCAACTGGCTTGATCATACTGCATATATGTACAGGTGGTTTTGATTCTGAACAAAGTGTCATGATATTGCATCTATTATTACTTACTTTGAATGTCTTCTTTAAATAGAAAATTATGATTAGCTTTTCTACAGCGAATTCATGATGGAGAAAGAGAAATTTGTGAGATCTAAAACCAACTACAATCTTTATCCCGTTTGTATTAGTTAGCAAGAATAAATACATTGACTTGCTTAGAAATGGAAACCTACCAGTCCAGTACCTTCAACTTATATCCTTCTTAAAGGCAAGATCTACTAGCTCTTTGGAATTAAAGTGCCTAATAGTTTAACTATAATCTTTCCCATGTGAAAAATACAGAAATTTAATTTTTTAGTTTTTTTTTCCTAAGAAGTTGCTAAAAACTTGCTAATAACTTGTTAAATATTTCTAATTCATTAATTTAATACAGTTAAAATATTTATTTTTCCACTTATGAACTTGGGTAAATTATTCAAGATGATTAGTACTGTTTTTATTTATCCAGTTTGACTCTAGTTTGGATCCATGTATAACTTTTAATAACTTGCAGAAAGATGTTTAGTATATATATGCCTTGGCAGGAAGATGATTATTACCTAGTTATTCCTTAGATACTACTATGTTGGAAAAGTTTTCCAAAGAGATTTTCTTTCTTCATTTTTCACTGTGTGTTTAAAAAAGGATTCCAATCTTTGAATACATTTGCGGGACTCTTGTTTCAGATATACTCATTTTTGCCCAGAAATCAGTTTTCTCAAAGAAATCATATTCAGCATAAGAGATCATTATTATTCTGCATTTTTAGGCTGCGAATATGATTTATTTCAGAACCAGATTCTATCACAATATGGTTTTATTCAGTTTGCTGATAATGTTTATTTTATTCTGAATGACTTCCAAAGATAGAAAGGTTGGGCTATAAGAAACTATAGAACAACATCTCATCTTTCCCTCTATCACTAATTGCTAGAAGCTCCTCATGAAATCATGCATTTTAAAAAATTTAAAAAATAAACTTTCATATTTTCATTTTACATATATTTACTATAGAATTTATTTGTTAAAATAGAGTAGTTGACTTTAAAATTTTAATCTTTATGTATATGTAGTAAATATATTTAATCATTACCATTGCCACTTGATATTTAAGTTGATTACTTATATAACATTTTACACAGACACACACACATAGACACACACACACACACACACACCTTTCTCTGTTCTTATGTGAAGAGGTATGCTTGCCCTGTAGTTTTTATTTGGATGCACTGATGAGATTTTTAATTTTACTGCAGTTTTAGGAGCTCAGAGTATTTTAGGGGAATTGGTATATATTAGAAAGGCAATCCAGCAATCCATAGAATAGTACTACCAGCCCTTGCTTCCTAAGAAGAGTCATTGGTGTTTTCAAAATCCCTAGGCAAATAAAGTGTATGTGTGCATGTATGTGTATGTCTCTGTGTGCGTATAGATACGTATATATATGTGTATATGCACACATAGATATGGGTATATAAGTAGGTAATATGGTAATGCCTCAGTTTGCGAACACTTCTGTTTGTGAACCAAAGCATTGGGGCAAAATTTTGCTTGCATTTATGAATGCTGGTTTGAGAGATGAACATGGCTATGGCTATCTTCCCCACAAAAACATGAATGTGGCCATCTTCCCCAGAATTGAGGAATGAATTAAGTTCATGAGCAGAGGTACTACTGTACATAAATGTTGTATATTCATGTATGAGTTTATGTACAGTACATGCTGTCTATTAGACAGTAGATACTATCAGTCCTGTAGGGGTCTCTCTCTTCTCTGCAGTGATTCCATAGGAAGGACCTTGATGCAGCTGTGTCTCTTCAGTACCCAAGCAAGTGCTGAGAAACGGAAGGTCATAAGTCCTGTTAGTCAGTTGTTTCATTTAATGGTAAAAAAATGAATTGAGCATCTGAGATATGTAGGAAACATTATGAAGTATAATACACTTTCTTTTCATTTAATTTTCACAAATTTTGGAAGTGGGGATTAATTTTCCTGTTAACAAACTTTATAACATCCATGTTCAGGATCTATATTAATAGTCCTCTGCATTCACGATTGTACTACCATTAAGAAATACATAAAATAGGGAGGTAGAAGATCTCCTGGATGCATCCTGCAAAGTGCAACCCTAAAGATATTTAAATATTTTGGAATTAAAGTTAATGTCATTTATCTCATCCCTATTCCTATAATAATCTAAGACTTCAGCTCTGTAATTCTTCTTCTGGAATTAATGAACCCAACAAACTTATGGTTTATTTTACCTTCAAAAGAAACATTCAGATAATTAAAAGCAATATTTACAATTTATATTCCTGACCACATTTTTAAACCATGGCTAATCTTAAATTAAAATATTTAAGTCAAATATTGCAGAGAAAATTAAGTTTAATACTGTAGATTGTCTATTTTTAAATCTAAAAATAAAAACAAAACAGTCACTATTGATTAGAAATTAGCACAATTGAGATTAACTTTGTCTAATTAAATTATTATTCTTATTATTTTCTGGTACCATGGATTGAACTCAGGACCTTGTGCTTGAGAGACAGGTGCAGTGCCACTGAGCTAAATTCTTGGCCCTAATTAAATTATTTTTTATTCAGCTATACTATGCATAAGAAACAAATATTAATTTTAGCTTTAAATGCATACTTTTCCTCCAAATTTCTATTTCCCAGTGATTAAAATAAATTATTGTGTTTTTTAACCCTCATATTTGTAGTTGTGGGCTAAAACTATATTTCTAATCAAACTTTAAAATTAGCTGCAATTAATATGAAAAGCAGATTCATGACTCTGAAATTATTGAAAATATCTTTTTATATATAACTATCATCATGAACATGGTAATAATTATGCTACAATTACTAGTTAGCTAAACATTTATGTACATGTGATTATATTGTAATTTTAGTTAAAGATGTTTACACTAAATATGGAAAGGTATTACTGTGCAATTAGATATTTTCTCTCCTTCTTTATTACATAGTTATAGTGTTCAGTTTTCTGCATGAAAATTACCACACAAATATGTACATTTACAAAAACATTTTAAACCATATAGTTAATAAAAAGGATATTATGATTTAAGATTATATAATTAAAATATAACTCCTGATCTGAGAGATGCCAAATATGCCAAGTTTGTGGTCTCACAACATCAAGGAATGAAGTCATGGACCAAAGGAAGTTAGGAGAGTTTTATTGGAAATAGGGGAAGAGTAGCTTTTGGACTTCAAGAAGGGTTCCTGAATGGGTGGTCTTTGGGGTCCTTTGTTGGGGTAATTTATATGGCAAAATCAAATGGGGGTATAGTGTAGATCAAACTACCATTAACCTATATGACTAAAAGTATAGCTGCTTATTGAATATTGATCCAACAGGGAAATGAGTCATTTAGCAAAGGTATATGGAAAGAACAAAGTAATTTTTGGGAAGGGGAAGGAGTATGGATTCAGATGATCTGGTCATCCATTTATGTGTCTGATACCTGTATGGACCACAAAGTGCAAATTACAGTAAAATCTCACAGTGCTATTTATCTCTAGGGAACCATGCAGGCCTTGCTATTGCTTCTTCATCCTGAGGCCAGATTCTCTTCAGATTTTCCTGCAGTAATAATTCCAATGTCTCAATTTTTTTGCCCTAACTTTCTTGAGGGCCCGATCTCTCTCTGAATGTATATTAATTTCTGTCTTACTTAGCTGCCTATAATAAAGGTAACTTGAAAAATTTTTACTTAAGACACACTTTCCATGAGAAATAATGTTTTAGGAACAGATTGTGTTCTTGAGAATTTCTTATTTGCTTACAGATTATCTATTTGCAAACTGAGTAGACCTTGTTGTCTATAAGATAAACAGCTTGAGAATTTTGCAACTCTCCAAATATAAAAATGACACTATAACATTTATTTTCACCAATAAAATATAGTGAAACATACCTGGACAATATAAGCAACTCCTGTAGGCCTTAATAATTTTATAAATAAAAATTGAAATCATTTATAAACAATACAAATATATTCTGAGTACTCACTACAATCATTTCCGATACTACTTTTAAAATTTTAATACAACGCATGACTTATTCACAAGACAAATAGACTGTTGTAAAGTTAGATACCCCTATTGTTGTTTTCCATAAATTTCAATTTTGTAGCTAAGAACTATATTTTTCTGGGTTTTCATTGAATAGAATTATAGGGCGCTTCCAATGAAGCACAATGTATTGTACTTATCCGCCCTCGTGCAGCTTACATTTAGTTGTTTATTACCTCTACTACCATTACTACTAATTGGCTATGTGCTGTGTTTATGATAAAGTCCAGACATTTTGCCATGCTGTAGACTTACCTTACATATCTATATGCTCTCTTCTGCAACCTCAGGTCTTATTTCTCCCTCAGAGCTGTTCTGCTCTAGCCATAGTCACCTCCACTTTGTTTCTGCAGCACAAACATGCTTAACGCTCTCTCATTTCTGCTTCCTCTGGCTAAAGATTTCTTTCTCAGCTCTTACCAAGCCTGGGTCAGCTACACATCCCCATAGAAGGCCTCTGTGATAATAAAGCTCCCTTGTCTCCATTACATCACTCTGCCCTTTACTTATCATTTAACACAATTTGTGCACCTATTTTTGTTTTGCCATTCAGGAATGTAAACGTGCAATAAATGATTATTTGATCAATGAAAAACTAAATGGAAACTAGCTAGAAAGCAGAAAGTTTCCATGATGCTTTTTTGACAAATGCTGGTTTTTATACCTTCCAGAGTCACAATATAAATTAGCATACTAAAGGCTCTGCATATTTTGTGGTAAAGAAACTTTATTTTGGCTGACCCAAAGTTTCCCAAGCTTTTAACCATGAAAACTGTTTTCACTTGTTTTATAAATAATGTCTACTACAATCTCTCTTAGCTATTATTCTTTGGAACATCTGATGGTAAACAAGAGCCTTTGTTTATCCTACATATGGAGATTTTCAAAATTCAGAATTTAATTTAAATAAGGATACAAATAAATATAAGAAAAGTTTAAAGTGTTGAGAAGGTTGGAATGTGTTTTCTGAGTGAATTAAGTTTAATTGGAAAAGAAAAAAGCATTTTGCCATTAGCTTTCTTGCCCATAGTTGACAGTTGATGGAATAGTACATGGAGTAATATGTTTTCCTTTTGCTTTCTAAATTTGTACTAAGCCTACAGCAATTCTCTAGCAAATTTAATGATGTTGTGGGAAAAATGTCTAATATAAAATATTTTTATCATAGAAGTACCAAAACATTAAGGCTGTACTATATCTGCTTCTATGTTTGACAACATAAAAAAGGAATATAGTTGTAGAGAGGAATGTAGAATGTTTTTAGAAATGAAAGTGAAAACCTGAACTGAATAGGCATTATTCTCTAGTGCTAAACTTTGTGGGATGTTTTTATTGTATTTTATGTTTGACACAAAACATAGATTTTCATGTTGAAATTTTGGGGAATTTTAGCCTTATGTACCATAATGGATTAACTTACATAGTCTCTTGCCATAACAGAAATGATTGTTGAATTATACTTGCTAGAATTTCTCCATGTAATTTTCAAATTTTTAATGAAAAAGAAGATGTAACAGTAAAGGATCTCTAAGTCTTTTTCAGATAGCATTTTGAAGTATTATTATTTGTAAGAATATTAATTCAATAAACTTCTATTTTTAAAAAATTGATAATTTCAAAACTGATCTTTCAGTGAAATAGAGAAATTTTGTCTCAGATTTTGAATTTCATGTTGTAGAAAATAGTTTATTTAGGTAACTCATGAGTAAGGCAGCTAGTTAGTTTAAGGCCCTGAGATGGAGTAGGATAACCAACTATATTAATAAAAATTAATAGGCAGCAGAACTAGGACTTTGGACCAAAAATGAACTTCCTCAGGCAACATGGAATGCACCCCACCCCCTGCTAATGGGAGGTACAGCCACTCCTTACTATGGTCCTGAATATTGAAGAAATTATAGTTTAAATTAAACAGTTCCTTAGGAGATTCTACATGTCAAAGAACTGGTTTAAAAACATGAGTCCAAAAAAAACTCCTGAGTCCCAATTGGTCATTTTAAATCCATAGAGCCACCTGGGATAGGTGATCACTAAACAATTGAGCAATTTATGTGCTCTGTTTATCTATACTGTAATTAGCTCTAGATCATATGGCCATCTGGCCACACCAGTCAGGAACCCTCCTGAATATCCAGGAGTCATTCCCCTCATTTCCAATAAAATTCTCTTAACCTCCTTTGGTTCATGATTTCATTCCTCAGTGTTTGTGGAACCATGAGTACAGTACACAGGTATCAGTGTCATCCCAACCAACTAGTAATTTTCAAGAGTTTGAAAGAAATATCTTCCTTTGCTTAATCTATACCATTAGGCTAAAATTCAGGCTACTTGAACTATTACAAGGCTGGAAAGTATATTTACATATAGATTATGTCCTTTGAGAACATTTCAAACAAAAGATTGATTCTTTTCTAAAATGGATTTTATGTGAGGATAAATTAGCCAAATCAGCTGATAGAATTTTTGCTTCTTTAACTAAATTGCTTGAACTGAATCCTTTTGACAGACATTGAGAAGGTTTAAGTGTTTGTCTAAGATTATGTCCAAGCTCACTTCCAACAACTATGAATTAATTAATTTCATTCACAACAACAGATTCTTAAACTGCAATGGATTTCAAGGGATATTCAAGGTCTAGAATTTATTGAATATGTACCTGATGCACATATTTAAATTCATTTCTTGAAATTTTATTTTACAACAGATTCTATATTAAGCACTTTAAGCTTTTATCTCATTTTGTTCTCACAAAAAACACAAAACCTTGAGGTAGGAATGAAATATTACTTTGATTTAAAGAGTAGAAAAGGGTCAGAATTTAAAAACCACCTCTGCAGAAACAAAATCATTTTCTAGCAATTTGTATTTAAGACTACAGATACAAGTTTTGGTATAATGTATATAGAATTAGTTAAAATCCAATAAATAAGTGTACATTTTATGGAGATAAGAAATGAATACAACAGGTAGCAAATGTAAACTAAACTTTCTTCTTTCTCTCTCTCTCTCTCTCTCCTGGGACTCTAACTTACTGAATTACATTCCCAGGCTACATATATATATATATATTACTTTGTCCTGATTGGATTTGAGCTAATATTGGGATAGATTTGTTATTTATAGGCAGAAAAAAGGATTCATAAATAAAGAGTGGTTTCGGGGGAAAAAATGAAAGAATTTTCAAGGAAGATGGTCAATTGGTCAATAGTATTGAAGGAGATACTGAGGTTGGAATTTCATATACTTGGTCTGCTTTGTTGAGTTAGGAGGTACCTTACATATCATTAAGACAGACACATCATATTCACATGAGAAATTGAGATAGCAAAATACAGTAATTAGTGACATTGAGTTTTAATTATTCACTGAGCATTTTCTGAACTTCTGGTATGTTCTAAGAAGTTGGCATTTTCCAAATATGGATATATGTTCTATTCTTTAGGTACTGGTTATTTGGGATGAAAGATACATGGGCAATTGTGATATAATGTGATACATGTTAACAGAGAGTTATGTTTAAAGATCACAGGAAGTTGGAAATCAATGAAGTCAATGTTACTTTTATAAAAGCTAGTTGAGCAAAGTCAATAATTGTATTTTATACAGTGCATGATTTGAACTCCGTATTAAGCCTGACTAGGAGAGACAACACAATGAAGGTAAAAAAGGATATGCAAAGCCTATACACACTGTCTGTGTAAGGCCACATATCATTGGGCTAGAGTGACTCCATTAAAAGTTCTTTTGCACTACGCCATTTCTTGTTTGTGTTTTTCATATTTCATCTCCATTAGTGGTAAGGCATAAAATGATTTAAAAAATACAAAAAAAGTATCATTTAATTAATATAATCATTGCCATCTTTAATTTTCTACCCTATAACAAAGAAGACCTTATTTAGCAGTTAGTCTTTGTTTTTTTAATGTTACATACCTTGTAATGTGGCCTTTACTTGCAGCTTTCAATGGTAAATTTTGTCATGCAGTGTATATGAAATCACACTGACCCTTTAACTTACTTGTGCCACTGTTGGTTAAATACATTTCTAAACTATGTTCACAATCTCTGAAGTTCAAAGGTCAAAACACAATCACATATAGTAGCCAAGCAAGCAAAATTCTTGAGTGAAGTTGGCAGGATGCAGATGAGTTCATGCAATTTGTCTCTGTGGCGGAAGAAGCTCAGGAGAGATGGAGACTCTATCTATACCTCAGGGGCCTAATCATTTGCTCACAGGAAAATGAAGCTTATTCCAATTAAAGGCACTTTTGTTCTTAAATATCTTTCAAATATTCTATCTTTTCAGTAGAATTTAGGGATAATTTAGGTCAACAAAATGAATGTCCTTTTATTCTACTCTTTTTATATTCAGTTATTTATAAAATTTATATTATATGGAATACTAATCTCTATTTTGTATTTTTTTCCCATTAAGTGTATCAGTACATTTTAGCTATACAATACAGTTACATTAATCATTAGGATCTTGTACCTTTTCTTTCCTAATACTGCTGTATTTTCCCTTCTGTGTTTTAATTTGTTTTGAAAAAAAAATTAAATGGAAAATATTCAGGTCTGATAGTTTTAATATGAATAGGAAAAACAAGTTTAAGCATTCACTGTGGAAGACACAGAATAATATGGAACACTAAGCTACCTTACTTTATAAACATAATATGTACTAAGAGAGGCATGAAAACTACATTTGCAAAAAATGTATGGTATGATTTCCAACTGTGGGGAGAAAAATCTAACAGGAGCTGATGTAAATGAAACTTTTCATTTTCAACACTAGAAATATTTTAAATATATTTTCAGAATTACCAACTGAAATTTTAGAAAAACAATATAAGCCATGGATCCCATCTCACCTTGTAAATGTGGCAATATAATGTTTTAGAATCACATATAAAAGAGTTAATAACAACATAGGTTAAAAGGTTTAGCACATAAATTACAGATGCATATAATTACTAATGTAAAAAATTACAATATTCTTTGTAATCTGCAAACATGTTTCTACCCTAGTTCAGTGAATTGTCAGAAAAGCAATAGAAGAAGAGGGGATCAAGAAAAGAATTGAAATATTCGGACACACATACCAATCCCCTATAGTGAATGTAATCATATTGTACCACAAAAATGTACTAATAAAAGACAAAAAAGAAAAAAAAATTTCCATAAAAAATTTAAAGTGCAATGACAATCAATATGCATGATATTTAAAACATAATATTAAGAATTTGTGTGTGTATGTATAAATTTGTATATTAGAATTTATGTGTGTATGTAGTGTCAGAGTATCAGAGGGTGGTTAATCCTCCACCTGCCTAGAAAGGGAATGGTGAGCACTGAAGGAAAAAAGACAATAGGAGATGGTGAGGACCCCTGGGAACAGTCACTGGCAAGCAGCTTAGCCCCCACCCCCTGCCCCCCAGTTTCCCCACCTCTGGCCTCTTGGCTGTACCACTACCTTCTTTCACACTACTGAGGCACAGGGGTCATAAAGGGCATTGTCCTGAGCTGCAGAAGTGAACAACAGATAGAGGCCCTCTCTCAGGTTACATGATGAAAATGAAGGCCACTATAAAAGTGAAGAGAATCTCCACAATACAGGCTCACCAGACCACCATATTCGGTAAGTTGGAGGGATCATCACCTCCCATCAGAACCTGGATTATCTTCAGGGAGGGCAGCTGGAACCTGGAGTAGAGCCTTGCAGAATTCACCCTGCAGGAGGACAGGGAGCTCATCTTGGGACTTCCAGCCAGAAATCTGCCTGAATTTCATGGGTATACAACTGGCTTGCTGAGACTCATTGACTTATATCTACACACTGCTGCCCACATTATCTGTTATGACAGCAGAGACATACCTTGAAGGGGGACCTTCATTTTTATCATTTATTTGTTTTTTTCAAAATTATTATTAATATTATTTGCTCTTA
>NW_004624750.1:24616801-24654898 GCF_000247695.1 Heterocephalus glaber | reverse complement strand
TCAATTCACCAATCAAAAGAAAGAGACTGACAGAATGGATTAAGAAGCAAAATCCAGCAATATGTTGTATACAAGAAACACACCTAACTCAAAAAGAAATTCATAGACTGAAAGTAAAAGGATGGAAAACAGTTCTCCATGCCACAGGAACCCAGAAAAAAGAAGAGGTAGCAATCTTATTTGTAGACAAAGTATATTTCAAACAAAATTAATTAAGAGAGACAAAGATAGTCACTACATCCTTGTGAAGGGAACAATCCAATAGGAAGAGATGACAATCCTAAATATATATGCACCAAATACAAATGCCCCCAACTATACAAAACAAATATTAATGGACACAGAAAATCAAATAAGCT
This sequence comes from Heterocephalus glaber, assembly GCF_000247695.1. The sequence goes on along the minus strand of NW_004624750.1, from coordinate 24,654,539 downwards.
CTAATACAATTGTAGTCAGTGATTTCAATACCCTACTATCACAAATAGACAGATCATCTAGACAAAAAAAATTAACAACACAATTTTAGAAATGAACCAAGCTATTGAACAAATGGACTTAATAGATGTTTACAGTGTTCCACCCCACAAAATCAGAATACACATTCTTTTTGGCTGCACATGGGTCATTCTCCAAAATAAACCACATGCTAGTTCATAGAACATGTCTAAGTAAATGTAAAAGAATTGAAGTTACCCCATGTATATTATCAGACCATAGTGCAATAAAATTGGAAGTCAATAACATAAGAAACCACACACAAACACATGGAAATTGAATAACACCCTCCTGAACAACTAGTGGGTCACAGAGGAAGATAAAGAAGAAATTAGGCAGTTTTTACAAGTAAGTGATAATGCAAGTACAACACACAGGAATCTATGGGACACAATGAAAGCAGTTCTACACTGGAAATTAATAGCAGTGAATGCCCAATTAGAAAAACACAGAACTCAGATAAATAACCTAAAGCAGAACTTCAAGCTCTTAGAAAAAGAAGAGCATAACAAACCCAAAGCTCATACAAGAGAGGAAATTATACAGATCTGAGCAGAAATCAATGCAATGGAGACTGAGAGAATGATACAAAAAATCAATGAATCAAAGAGTTGGTTTTACAAAAGAATAAATAAGACTGATAAATCTTTAGCCAACCTTATCAAAAAAAGAAAGAAAAGGCTAAAATGCATGCAATTAAGAATGAAAAAGGTGAAGTGACATCAGAACCAGCAAAAATCCAGAGGATCATCAATACCTACTTTGAGAACCTGTACTCTAATAAAATGGAAAACACAGAAAATGTGGACAGATTCCTAGATGCATACAAATTGCCAAAGTTAAATGAAGAAGATATAGAAATTCTAAACACCCCAATTACAATGAATGAAACTGAAAATGTAACAAAAAATTAACCAACAAGAAAATCTCAGGTCCTGATGGCTCCACTGCTGAATTCTACGAGACATTTAAAGAACTATCAAAATTACTCTTTAAACTCATCAAGGAAATTGAAAAGGAAGCAGTACTTCCAAATTCATTCCTGGAAGCAAGTGTTACTTTGATTGCAAAACCAGGGAAAGACCCAACCCAAAAAGAGAACTACAGGCCAATCTCCCTAATGAACATAGATGCAAAAATCTTCAACAGGGGCTGGGGATTTACCTCAGTGGTTCTGCCGCCTGCCTCACAAGTGCAAGGTCCCGAGTTTGATCCCCAGTTCAAAAAAAAAAAGAAATCTTCAACAAGATACTGGCAAACAGAATACAGAGGGTCATCAAGAAGATCATACACCCTGACTAAGTTGGATTTATCCCAGGGATGCAAGGATGGTTCGACATACGTAAATCAATAAATGTAACACACTATATTAACAGTCAAGGACAAAAACCATAAGATCATCTCAATAGATACAAAAAAGGCATTTATCAAAATCCAACACCCATTCATGATAAAAACCCTACAGAAAACTGGAATACAAGCTCTTGACCTCAACATGATTAAGGCTATCTATAAAAACCCAACAGCCAACATCATACTAAATTGTCAAAAACTGAAAACTTTCATGCTAAAATCAGGAAAAAGACAAGGATGCACACTATCACCACTCCTTTTTAATATAGTTCTAGAAACATTAGTCACAGTAATTAGAAAAGAGAAAGAAATAAAAGGAATGTACATAGGAAAGGAAGAAGTTAAACTGTCATTATTTGCTGATGATGTGATACTTTACATAGAAGACCCAAAAAACTCGGCTAAAAGACATCTAGACTTAATTGACAGATTCAGTAGAGTAGCTGGATACAAGGTCAACACTCAAAAACAGCCTTTTTATGCACAAATAACAGACTCACTGAGAGAGAAATTAGAGAAACAACTCCTTTTACAGTAACATCCAAAAAATGAAATATCTAGGAATCAATCTAATGAAGCAAAAGATCTCCACACTGAAAACTATAGCATCTGAAAAAAGAGATCAAAGAGGATATAAGAAAATGGAAAGACATTCCTTGCTCCTGGGTAGGAAGGATCAATATAGTGAAAATGGCCATACTTCCAAAACTACTATATAGATTTAATGCAATGCTGATTGAAATTCCAACAATATACTTCACAGAGCTAGAGAAACCAATCCAAAAATTCATTTGGAACCAGAAGAGAGCTAGAATAGCAAAAGCATTTCTAAGCAACAGAGACATGGCAGGGGGTATCACAATCCCCAACCTGCAACTATACTGCAAAGCTACTGTGATAAAAACAGCAAGGTACTGGGAAAGAAACAGACCTGAGGATCAGTGGAATAGATTAGAAGATGCAGAAACAACTCCAGACATACTAAGCCACCTCATCTTTGACAAAGGAGCCAACCACCCTCATTGGAGGAAAGGTAGCCTGTTTAATAAATGGTGTTGGAAAAACTGGATTTCAACCAGCCAAAAATTAAAACTTGACCCATATCTATCACCATGAACTAAACTAAAACAGAAGTGGATTAAAGATCTAAGTATTAAAACAGAAACACTAAACTCGCTGGAAGATAAGTTAGGTAGAACTCCTGAAGACATTGGCATAGGAAAAGATTTTATGAAAAAAACTTCAGTAGCATGGGAAGTAGGACAAAGAGTCAACAACTGGGATTTCATCTTATTTAAAAGCTTCTGCACTGCAAGAAAAACCACCAAAAGAGCTAAGAGACAACATAATGTATGAAAAAATGTTCAACATCACTGGTCATTCAATAGATGCAGATGAAAACAACACTGAAATTCCACCTCACCCCAGAAAGAATGGTTGCTATCAAGAAATCAACCAATAACAAATGCTGGTGGAGTGTGGGGAGAAATGAACCCTTCTCCATTGCTGGTGGGAGTGCAGACTGGTGCAATCACTGTGGAAGTCAGTATGGAGATACCTCAAAGAACTAGGACTAGAGGTCCCATTTGACCCCGCTATTCCCCTGCTGGGTATCTTCCCCAAAGAATTAAAATAATCATACCACAGCAACATATGTGCACCCATATTTATAGCGGCAAAGTTTGTAATAGCGAAAGCTTGGAAACAGCCCAAGTGCCCATCAAGTGGAAACTGAATAAGGAAGATGTGGTGTTTTTTTTTTTTATAAAATGGAGTACTACTCAGCCATAAAGAATGAGAAACTAGAGACATTTATAGCTAAATGGATGCATATTGAGGCCACACTCTTAAGTGAACTAAATAGGACACACATGTGTAAATACTGAATAGTTTCTCTAGTGTGAGAAACTGAAAGTGTAAATAAGGATTAAAATGATTAAAACAAATAATTGATAATTTGAAATAGGAAAAGTTCCAAAGGTGTATGGGTGGTGGGAGACGAATGGGAAAGGGAAGAAGGGAAAGGAAAAACTATAAGTAAAGAAGAAAATGGAAACAAAATCTATGTAAAAAGGGAAGGGTGGAGGGGGTGAAGGGTGCACAGGTAATGGGGAAAAATAAGAACTAAGATACATCATGTACAGTTACAAACACCCAGTGATAAATATAAATGTATTGTATACCTAAAATGTAGCAAGAAAAGAATTTAAGCAAAATAAAATAAATGGCAATAGAGACTTGCATAATTTCAAGTATATGGGAGGCCAGCAGGTCAGTGCCTTGGAGTCCGCAAAGACAAAGACACCCTGAGCTTGCTACTACTTATTGGCTTCATAGTGAATATCAGATGACTCAGAGGGTAGCAATAATCCTAAATTGAGGAGGATCTTATAATTGGAAGAAGTATCAGATGACTGTGAGTGTGGTGGTAATCCTATGAGGATGAGGATTTTATGCTAATGAGGATCTTAGTTAGAGGAGGAGTTTATGTTGATTAGGGCAATGAGACAAGCAAAACATTCTTACAACTGTAGCTGGGATGAGTTTAAACTGGAAAGGAATTTGTCCTTCCCCAGGTAAAACCATTCTCCTTTTACATTACTACTCAGTTCTCAAAGAACCAGGATATATTCAACCCTTCAATGTCACAGCATCACAGGACAATTGAGGCCTCAGGTGTGACTGGAGACAAAATGGAGTTATGTTTCTGCATGTCATCGACAGCCTGCAGGCAAGAAGACTAGGCCTCATACAGCACTAATCATAATTTAATTGTGAAATGATTTTTCCCGAAAATTATGTAGACTGGCTCTCAACAGGAGAAGCATATGCACAGCTGTTTCTACAAAAAGTTAGGATTACCCATGTTGAAATATATATTCAGGAATAATTAGAATTATGCAATCATAGAGTAGTTAGAAGCTTTTAGTTATTCCACCTCAGTAACCAGATTTGATCCAATCTTCCAATCTACTATCTTTTTCCAGTTTTAACCTTTTGATATCTCCATAGCACTTGATTATAGAATCCTTGGGAAGTTACTTTGTGATAGCCAACCTGACTCCATCTTGTGTCCCAATGCCATTTTGTACCTATGCTTGAACAAAGTGCTTGGACTTGAGCAAGACACCCAAAACCCCCACATCCTGCTTGGTAGTAAACTTGTTGCAGTTGCAGGATGTTTTGTAGCTCACCTAGTATGTGAAACTTCCTTGTAACCCCCACCCTCTACTAACCTGGCATGGTTCTGCTTCTGTAAGTTTCTGCTTGCTCTCCTCTGAGCCCTCCCCAACTGAAAGCATGATATAAAAGGAGAAATCAAACTACTTCCCATTGCCGAGGAAACTTCTGGGCACCAGCCCCTCCTTGATACCTGGTTATGATAAATGGGCTGGAATCTGGCACAGAGTATGGTGCATCTCTGTTATTCAAACTTGCTGATCCATAACAACTTTAAGTATAGTTTTAAGGATATTTGATATAATTTTCCAGGTAATATTGTCATTAAAGGATTATTTTCTTTAATATATCAATAGCACTTTTGACTCTTCAATAGAATTGATATAGGAGAAATATAACTCTCAAGCTGTCAGATGTCAGATGTGTCCAGTTCATGTCCCCTAAAATTGAAGAATGAATTCTAAAGGACAGTGTAGGTTAAGGGTAGGAAAGGTTTATTGAGAGATAGCTCCTGAGTGACAGGAGGGATTCTGAAAGTGGGTTGCCACTGAGGCCCTTTGTCAGGGGCAATTTATATGACACAGTCACAATGAGAATATGAAATGTGGCAAACTATAATCAACCTATAGGATTACAAGTATAGCTGCTTAGCTATTATTTCTCCAATTGGGAATCAGGGCACATAGCAAAAGAACATGGAAAATACAGACATTCTGGGGAAAGGATGGGTCCAGATACTCTGTATCCAGATACTCTGGATGTCCAGTATCTGGACTTCTTGGACCAGGTGTTGCTTATTACAGTATAATTCCAAGTTACTGCTTATCCCTTTGGGAGGCATGTAGACCTGGCCATTGCATCTTTATCTTGAGGCCTATTCTTCAGATGTAACTCCAGCCACCATTTTCATGTCTTTGTTTTTCCTGCTGACTTCTTTGAAAGCCCAGTCCTTCTACAACTGTATATTAAATTCTACCTAATTTAGCTGCCTATAATAGTAACATATAAGAACAATGTTTCTAACTCTGAAGACCCTATGTAACACAACCCAAAATGATAATGCTTTTTAGTTCTTTGTGTTTTCAAGTTTCTTTTCTTCATTTTCATGCATCTATTGCCTAGTTCTCTTGAATCAGACTTTAACAAGATGAAATATTTCCATTCATTCATGGATTAATCTACCAAATAGGCTTGTTTTCCAACCATATACTGCCATAGCCTGCATGGCTGAAGGGTCTATGGAGTGAGAAACAATGGTAGGAGATTAAGAAAATAAAAGAGCTATAAAAGAACAAAGAGAAACAAATCTGGGCCCAGGTGGGTCTCTTCCCCTGATGGGAGAAAAAGACCACCAGGCCACTGCAGTGAGTTTATTTATAGTGGTAGAGATAAGGGAAGTGCTGGGGGAGGTAAAATGGGCTGGTCTGTAACCAGAGCCAGGAGAGTAGCTAAGATCTGCAGAACATCATGCTTTGGTGGTTTTCTAGTGAATGAGTGGGGAGGAAGACAGTCCCCTACTTGGCCAGGTCTTGCTCCACAATGCCCTCTTGTTGCCTGTTCTCCTCTCTCGGGAACAGGATTATGTGCTGCTCTAGGGGAGGCATGCTGTTCCTATGTGAACAAGTCTAGTGTAATCCACGATACTCTTCAAAAAAGGTCAAGGACCTGGCTGTCCACCCATGGTGTGCCATAGTGTGGCATGGTGCACAATCCTCCCAAGACATTACACTAGTAAATCCTTCTGCCTCTATCAGTTATCTCCAGATCTTCACTCTACCTAACAGTTGTTTTTCAAGGCATTCTGACAGATACAAATGGAGTTAAAATAAGACAAAAAGTAGGAACCCTAGAGTCAAGAAGGTAGTGGAACTTGAGTTATGCACAATAATTTTGATAATTCAGCATTAATTAAAATATATAAAACTGATAAAGGTAAAAACGTCATTGAAGTTCTAAGAAAAAAGGTTCTTGTATAGGATTTCAGGAAAAAATCTTCATCCTCAGGAGGAGACAATTTAGGCCTGGTCATAGTGATCTACAGCACAGCACTCCCAGCAATACACATTTCTTTTTTAAATGAAAGATCATTCTGTGTTTATGAATACAAATTATATTTTAAAGAATGTTAGCATTTTTTAAAAGCTCTGATCAAAAAATTACAAGCAAATAAAATCAGCCAACTGACAAAATGTCATTTCTTATTTTCTACAGCCACCATCAATTGCAATTAAATAATCTTTGACCTCACATTCACCTTCTTCTGTCCTTGTCCCGGCCCGCGGGTAAGTCAACGAAGACCCTAGAGGGGGAGCGAGGATGAGAAGGGACAGGGGACACGAGAGATGGAGACAAGACAGGTTTCTGATCAAGTCTCGTTTATTGCGGAAGCTGCTACAACATATATACCGTAGGGCTAGAGGGGAGGAGCGAGAGGAGGGTACTGGGGCTACTTCCTTGTTGCCGGGTAGATTTGCAGCAGGCCCGGATATGTCCGTAAAAGGCACTCAAGAGTTCTAGCGGGGGTCAAGGCCCCCCACATGTCCTTAGTTTTTCCCTGTTTCTGTTGGTTTCCTTTTTTTTTCTTTTTTTCTTTCCTCACCTTATATTACTGGATTACCCAAGATTTTGTCCTCAACTATTTTATTTCTCATTTGGCATATTTTCTGACAATATTATTTGTTATGCAGTATCAGCAATCATTTAAAAATATATTCCTTGCCTCAACTTCCCTGAGCTCTTACTCAAGCTGCCTCCTCTTAAAAATGAAAATTAATTTGTCACCTCAGTGTGCGTAACATATTCATTAACCTGTGTGCCAAACCTACTCCTCCTACTGATCTCATTTCTATCTATAGTATGGACATTCTTCTCACAATTTTCAGTTGTTTTCTAGGGAAAGATAAAGTTCCAGATTTGAGACTATGAAATACAGTGGTAGCTTCTTTGGGTGGAACTTTATGCCCACCTGTTCCTTCCTCTTTTGATAAGAGCAGCTATATAATTATTTATTTCACACACGGGAGTCCTGGTGGTATTTTATTTGCAAATAAGCTGGCAAAAATGCTCAAACCTGAAAATCATTATATTATTTGAAAAACATTGAAGACATTTTAAAATATAACATCTGTACTAGTAACAATAGTCAACATCTCAATGCTTTTAAACACATACTTTCTGCTAAAAAAATTGAATTGTTTTCCAATACTAAATAATATTGCCATATATTTATGGACCTCTGAATAAATTAGGTCTGTGAGGATATTTGTAGTCTCAAGTCTTTCTTACCTACGCTACCATTTCCTATTGCAGTTCTTGCTAAGAAAGTTCCTGTAATGATTATTTTTACATGTCCACTTGACTAGGTCACAGAGTGCTCAAATATATGAGCAAATATTATTCTGAGTGTATTAGTGAGGGTATTTCTGGATGATGTGAACATTTTAATCAGTAAATTGAACAAAGCGTGATGCAAGTTTGTTGGGTCTCCTCAGTGGGAGACTGGAACCTGAAGACAGTATCCAACGAAACCTATTAAAAGAAGGGCACAGGGACCAGAACTCTTGGATTTAAGGTGAGGTTTATTGCTCATACTCCTCTTTTATACATTTTTCTGTAGGATATATCAATCATTAACAGTTTTTAATGCTAGTCAACTAACCACCAGTTATATCTGTGAGTACATAAAGCATCTAAAGAACCATCTCCTTTAACTATGCTCCTTTAATCTTAGTGAATCTTATCAAAATCATCCTGGCTACTTAAAGCTTCTAAAAAGTTAGGTATTCTTATCTAGTCTTATACCAAACAAATATTTAAGAGTCTCAAGGGACCACAACAGAATGAACACTGTGGGATCAACAAACAGCCTTCTGAAGTTATCTTTAACTTCTCTATCTGGGCCTGCCACAGACACCAGGACAATCTGTCTTCCCAAGGCTGTCTGAGGCCCCAAGAACTTCTCATATCCTCCACACAAGTTGAATCTTATTCATATTCAAATAATATCACAGGGAAATTTTCCTGAAATCCTACACAAGAATCTTTTTTCTTAGAACTTCAACAACTTTTTTGCCTTCATCAGCCTTATAAATTTTAATTAATGCTGAATTATCAAAATTAATGTGTATAAGTCAAATTCCACTACCTTCTTGAGTCTAGGATTCCCATTTTTTGCCGTATTTTAACTCCTTTTGTATCTGTCAGAATGCCTCATAAAAAACAACTGTTAGGTAGAGTGAAGATCTGGAGATGACTGATAGAGGCAGAAGGTTTTATTAGTGTAATATCTTGGGAGGATTGTGCACCATACCACACTATGGCACACAGGGGTGGACAGTAAGATACTGCTCTGCTGGTACATGGCAAACCTGGCAATCATACACACAGGGTAGGTGAAGAACTAAAGGAGAAGTTAAAATAAAAGAAGGCAATTGGTTTGAAGATGGAGAGGGAGGAAAGAGAGATGACAGTAAACTACTACTGGATAAGAAGGGAGAATTCAAAACTGAATTGCTCCTTGATCTTTGGTATGAAGTTCCTTTTATTGAGTTCATTGTCCACATAGGCTCCTGGAAGCTGATTGGCTCCCTGAATTGTCTTTCATCCTAATCTTGGATATCTTTCCAGCCATAGGACCTTTTCCTGTCCTTTGGTGGAGGGTAAGAATATGGGAGGCACTTTATGGATAGGTAGTATAGGCTGAAGGATCAAGTAGAGGGGAAGTTTGTGATTCTTATGTTAATTGTGCTACCTAGGAATTTCCTAATCCTGGTTCTTTGTCTTTCTAATTCCTCAGAGTCTAGCTGCCTTTTCCCTTATAATTGCTCCAGCATTGATGCAGAGGTCAAAACTGTTTTATTAATTTCTAATAAAGGTAAATGAGGCTTTCATCCTATTGTTGCTTCCTGTCCCTACATTAGCATAACAATTACAACAGCATGTGGGGCTCTGAAGTAGGTTTTAGTCCCTATCCCCAAAAGGACAGTAGCTTTTAAACTTGGGGTAGGGGGTAGAGCTTGAGCAACTAATGGGATGAAGGATGGAATGAGGAAGTTATATGGCTTTAAACCTAAAATAGTAGTTAGGCTGCTGGGAGAAGTGTGCTTTAAACTAACATTTCAGCCTTTTGTTATAAATAGAGGAAAACAAAGGAAAAATAATAAAGAACCAATCAATCAATGAGGGGGTTGTTAGGGACAGGGAAAGGAAGACTGGAAATAGGCTGGGCCTTCACATTGTTTTGGCCACTTTCTACCATGTTAGGGTGTTCTTTAGGGTCATAGTTTTTTTTTTTGTTTTTTTTTTTTAGTCTGTTTTCATGTCTGAGATTTGTTGGTATCTGATTTTTTGGAATGAAATATTATAGACAGCTAAATTAGGGAGAAATATTATAGGCAGTCAGACAAGGATAGGCTCTTGAGGGAGTCAGTGAAGAGGATGAGAACGTATTACAGGTATGGCTGGAGGCACATCTGTTGAAGGCCAGGCCTCAAGACAAAGATGGAATGGCCAGCCCTGCATGTCCCACCAAGGGATAAGCAATAAATTAAAGATTATAACATAATAGGTATCACCTGTTCTAATAAAGTACATAGACATCAGTCACCCAGGTGGGTGACCAGGACCTCCTGATGTATCTCTTCTTAAAAAGGTCTTTGTTCTTTTCTGGTAAACTTGTTATGTGACCTGCTTCCCCACTGGGTCAATATTACCTAAGCAGCTATACTTGTAATCTTATTGATAGATCATAGTTTTAACCCATGTTATTCCCACCTCATGATTTAGTATCCACCTCATGATTTTACTCAATAAAACTTCCTCTATGAAGTAGGGTCCAGAGCAACACACTTTTGAGTCCCCTCCTGTCTCTCAAGAGCTATCTTTCTCAATAAACTTTTTATAGTCTTAACCTCTGTTGTTCCTTAGAAGTCATTCTTCAATTTTTGGGAACACAAATATAGCACATCTGACATCTAGCTGGTTGGGAGTTATAGTATTCCTTTTATATCAGAAAGATGCTACCTGGCATTGGGTGACATTTTGGACTGTTGTTTGTATGAAATGCATCATGGTGTGGAACAGGAATGGTCCCATTGCCCCTGGATCTTGATTAGGCATTGTAAGATTTTTATTCAGCCTACCCTGTGGGTCTTGTGATAAGCCCTTGTAGAAGGTAAGAAAATTGGCCAATTTTCCCACCCAAGTGGCCACTGGTGTTGTTAGAAAGAGGATTAGAGTAACCAATGGCAGATGTAGACAGTGATGGTGACAGGGAAGGATCAGTCATTGGGGGCCGTATTGATATTGGGGGACTAACAGGCTAAGGCATATCTTTGACTAATTAGTGGGGAGGAACAGGTAGGATTTCTAGCCACAAAGAAAAAATATTCCTAACTGGAAAAGGCAAGTTGTGAGATATAGTAAAGGTGTTGTAAATTATAGGTTCCTGGAATAGGTAGACTTGAATCACTTTTCCAGATCAAGATGGAACCAGTTAATGAAGCCTCTGTTATAGGTTGAATTGATAAGAGTTACTGGAATATGAGACATTAATGAGATCCCATTGGAAAAGATTAGAGGGCTTATAAGTAATTAGGTCTGTGAAAGAGATTGAGATTGTGAGTGGTCCAGAGAAAAGTAGGAGTTGAATGGACTTTTCATTTGTCCCTGGTGAGATGCCATAATTGACCTGATGAGACTGATAGTCTTAGAGGCTCTTGATAGCGATAGTACGGTTACATTGTTAAGTGTTTTCCATGAAAGGACTGTTAAGTGTTGGCTCATTGTAAATGTAAAGGGGGCTTGACATAAGAGAGAAGTATCAAGGGTTATGAAACCAATAATTGGGAGAGTAGTTAGTTGTAGGAAATTTAGAGAAGTTAGTGAAATAAATACTGAAATTTTGTGGCCCTGTCTGCCAAGGCTGTTTGGTATGATTTACGGAAGTTTTGGTCTGATCTTTAATGTCTGGACCCAAGTTCCTTTGTAGAGAAAGTTGTGTCTGTGTGTTTATACAGGCTGATTTGGGGATGAGGATTGTCCTGTAAATTGAAGATAATGGAGAGGGGCACGGTCAGCAATCATGAGCTGGGCAGGAATTTGTCCTGTTTAAACACTGAAGGTTAGATTGAGGGAGTTGTTCTAAATGTTGGAGTACAAGTAAATCTTTGTTATCTAGAAAAAGAGGAGGGGATTTGTAAGGATTAGGTAGATCACAAGGTGTTTGGTAGTGGCTGAAGTGAGGCCCAGTGGTATAGAGGGACTTCTAGTCAGGCTGAGAGGTTATCAGGAGAAAAGTCTGTGAAATCTCTGGGAAAGAATCTGAGGAGTAGCAGAATAAGTTCATAAAACACCAGGGAACTGGTCATGATTTGGCTCATGTTTTGTTGGTTTGGTCATGTTGATTAGTATTTTGGGGGGGAGATGATTATGTGGTGGAGATAAGTAGGAGTCAGAATTTCAACTTTGAGGAATGTGCAGTTAGACTTTGTTTTCACTTTTCTATTGAGACACATTTTGGACTGGAGAAATGGTCTGGTTTTGGTCTGGATTGGGGGGACAATCTGAGAGTTTTGTGTCTGCTGCTATGGTAAGAATAACTGTACGAGTGCTGCCATCTTGTCTGTAAGGATGTGAGTTTGAGGGTTTTGAGAACCCCTATCTTCTGGCAGGATTGATAAGAGAGTGAGCTTTTCATCAGGTTTTTGGAGTAAAGTTTTAGCAAAGTTTTGCAGAGATTGACAAATTATGACAAGTGGGTGGTAATCTCCGGAAGAGGATGTGTTGAGGGGAGTGTTGCCATGGACGAAAGGATGCCCACAAATCAGTTTGAATGGGCTGAGGAGATAGGGTAGGGCATGCAGATGTGAAAGAGGGCAAAGGGCAGGAAATATATCTATTTCTAGAAATTCCATGTTATTTCTGTGAAACCAAATTCATTGCTCACATTATCCAAAACAAAAGAGATTGACTTAGCTGCTACCTTTAGATAAACCCTGGGTTCTGTTCTGGTCATGGAGAAATGTGAGAGCTTTGGAACTGGGGCCTAGTCAGTTGTTAGCAGCATATCCCAACAGACCGAGAAGGGTTAGAAAGGAGTTGACCTTCAATTTGGAATGGCTGACCCCATTTCCAGAGGTCTGGGGACAATCTGTTGTCTCAATAGCTCAGGATAGGAAAGGATAATTTTTGTGTTTACTTTCTTCTTGCTGTTTTTCTGTACTAGTTTGTGATTATCCAACATGTGCTGGGCAGAAGTATGTTATTAAATTTGCTGAAATGTTAATCCTTTTGTCACTATCATTTTGACAAGGCACAAAGTTGTCATATCTGTAACTGCTTTGAACTGAGTGGGGATGTCATTAGGGGGTTTTTGAAGTTGCTGATCATCAGAGGTAGGGTGACTTTGACCTTAAGAGTTGAGACCTAAACTGGGTGATGAGATCCTGGTGGATTTTGTAGTAGGTTTAGATATTGAGGTCTGTTATGGAAAATTGTGGGTTTCTGGAAGAAGATAAACTGCAAAAGATAGTTGTGCAAACATGAACCAAAGAGAATTATTTAAGAATAATCATTAGTAGCCATTTGCACCAAGAAAAGTTTGAAAGCCAGACCTAAATAATATCTTTTGTGATAGTCACAGTCAAGCATTTAAAGAACTTTTCCTTATAACCTCTGGGCTCTCTCTTTTGGTAGGGTTGACACAAATGATTTCATTGTGATTTTGACAGCTTTCACTACTTTTGATATCTTCTCTTACCTGAAGATTATTGATTAATCATTGTTCACTACTGTTTCTAGTTGTCAGGTTGCTGTTCCAGTTGTCGGTCTTAACTGGTTCCTCATTGAAGCAGACACAATTGATGATTTAGAGTTAGTGACTTAGCCCCTTTCAGTCATATTTGAGCAAAAAAGAGGTTTAAAAGGAACAGATCTTAGGTCTAATCAAACCTACAAGTGAATAGCAAAACATACATTTCCTTTATAAGCTTCATCCTCTGCAAATCTTTTGAAATAAGTGAATCTCCTCATTTTGTCACTATTTTTCCTTTTTCTATCTTGGTAGGGTACAATTTTATCATGCAAAATTCTCTCATACCAAAAAAATATACAGCTTTATAATTATATCTTTGTTCAAATTTCCTTCTCTATCCCACTTTCCTGTTTCTTTCTATAACAAGCCTAGTATCCGCTTGGATTTTATAAGTTCCTGATACATTTTTATCTGTGATTTAACTCACAGATGTTACATTTTCATTAAAGCTTCCTGAATAACAGACTTTAAGTAAACTTGAACAATAAATTATCTTAGTACCAGCAAAAAGTAGAAAGAAGGCTGGATATGGTGGTGCATGCCTGTTATCCCAGCCCTTGGGAGGCTGAAGCAGGAGGATCACTGTGAATTTGAGGCCATCCTGGGCTATATAGTAAATTCAAGGTCAGAAGGCCAGCCTGAACTGCATAGGAGACCTTGTCTAAAAAAAAAAAGAAGACCAAAGATGTTACTATTTACCTAGGGCTGAGAACCCTTTAAGACTCTGGATGACCTTCAGTGACACATTATCTTAGTACATGTAAAAACCAACAAATGAATAAATGTAGTTTAAGAATCATCCTAAAGCTGTTTATAAGAAATATTTTAGGTGCATTGATCAGAAAAAAATGTTAACTTACACTACAAAATTTAAAGTAAATTTATCAGTTAAGACATTTTCCTAATTGCCCTCATTATCTTTTCATGTGTGTTCAAGAAAGCTGTTTTCTCTTTGGCACCTAAGATAGGAGTCAATCCTAGACCCTATGTGGGTTGTGTGTAACCCAAGAGCTACTTTTCCCCTAATATTTGACCTTGTAGTTTGACTTATCATCCATACTAACTTGGGTTCATATTTGAGCTTGAACTCAGTGTGGTAGTTTAGACCTTTATTGTTATCTTTATCTTTCTGGCAGTGTTTTCCTTTGGCATTGATATTTTGTTTTATTTTAGTTTTTTCATGTATTTACTAGGTATGTGCTCAGAGTCTGGAGTTTAGTCTGTGTTGTTGCTACCATGAATGGGGCACCCCGTGGCCACTGTGATCCTATACAGATCATTTTTTAAAGTTGCACTGGTTACTAATAATATTTTCCCCTATTACTAGGGGATGGGGACCCTGTGACAAACCAGAGAAGCACCTCTCATGGAGAAAATTGAAACTGTTTTAGGTAGCTGCTTTTCAGCTGTGGAGGGAGTCTTGTCTGGCAGTTCCCCATGTCCAAGGTAGATCATTACAAACAGATTAAGAGGCAGACACAAAGAAAAGATACATGAGACAATTATCTCCCTTGGGGATACTATCATAATTTTTAGGTGAATCACAAAAGAGATCTCATAATATTTTAACAATATGAAGTCATACTAATAGGAGTTAAAAAACAGCATTAAAGTATGGAGGGGGAGAGAAACTGAAAGGGACCTATCTGGGAGGGGAGAGATTGCAGGTTGCTTTGGTCCTGAGGCTGGTTGAAACCGAGGTATTTTTAATTTGGGGAGAAACATGAACAGGGATAATGCCTTCTGCCCCTGCCACCTTCTGGAGCAGAAGGAAGAGGCTGGCTGAGGTTCTGGCTTGAGCATGAGAGTGAGTAGTAGACAGAGAAAAAAATGGCAAAGAAATGGGGGGCTCTGATAGCAGAGGTGATGAAGGGACCAAGGGTTGAGGGGCATATGGCAGTGGGGGCTCATGGTCAACAGGATTAAATTCAAGCTCAAGGACAGAATTAGAGTGAAATCTAGGTTGACTGTGAAAGAGGAAACTTTGGATAGTAGTACAGGATTAGGAGAAACTTGACTGAGAGGGTTAAACAAAACCTACACATAAAGAACTTTGGATCACTTACCATTGCCCTGGATAAATCTGTTTAGCCTTCAAGAATTTGGAAGTTGAAGGTCCTGTATTTAGGTTATTTATTTATTAAACCATGTTACATAAGAAAATAAGACTTTTGGTTTTTTTGTTTGCTATCTCCCTTCCTGTAAAAGGATTTAAGTTTTTAAGGAGACCAGAGGCAAGTCTTTGGGCTATTAGAGGACCAAATTGAAATGGGCCATTGTGAAGTGGGTGAGAATGGTAGGTAAACAGAAGAGAAAGTCACAGAGACAGGTGTCTGAATAGTCTCCAAGTAATGGTGGCCACCAGCAAGAAACCAGTGCCCCATGCCTCTGGAAGGGCCAAGCTAAGATACAGTTCCCCAGGCTGGAAAGGAACAATATGTAGAGCTAGGATGTCTGGACAGATGGATGGAAGAAAACCGCAAGGACCTCTGGAGAAGATCTACATACTCACTGGACCCTGAGAGAGGATTACCTCGGTCAGAGAGAATGCCTGGTGTTGTATGAAAGGATGACAATGGCAAGGGTAGCCTTGTGAATCAGTCACCTCACAAAGGCCTCCCTGGTTTTGGCACCAAATATTAGGTAAACTTAAAACCTCGAGATGAGGATCAAGAAAGGAAGATTTATTAGCATGACAAGTACAGCGGCATGTGGGTGCATCCCCAAGAGGCAGGGGGGCAGATTTCTTTCCTTTTTTTTTTTTGGTACTGGGATCAAAATGGGAGCAGATTTTAAGCCTGTGGTTGGAGCACAGCTTGGGCCATGAATGAAATGTGGGATGGAATCAGGTACTTAGCTTGCTATAAACCTATAAGACAAATTAGGCTGGTGCAGGGACTTTAAGCTAACCATAACTTGAATAATATGATTAGTATATCAATATGTTTATTTTAATTCCTTTACTCTTTAGACAAAAAGACAAAAGCAAAGTATAATGAGAATATTTTCCTACTTTTGTTAAAGGCAGTGCTGTCAGAAAAGAAAAGAACTATCACTTTTATTAATTCTCCATCTTTTTCATAAGAAATACTGATATTCCCTGTGGTGTGCACCTGAATTCACACATATGTTTGTAGAAAATTTATTATGAATTGGAGTTGTATAATTCAACTTCATAATGGTTTATTTATTGAGTAGTTTTCATCAGAAACCAGCTATAGATCTAGCCACAGAAAGGTCTTTCCCGCAGAGTTTCTAATAAGGTCATCAAAATCCATCTGCTGGAGAAGAGTGTTTTATCTCACCAATATGTGTTGAGTTGAGTTGGCTTTATTGAAAATTGCACTTTAGTCTTTTCTCATTCTGTAGAAATAAGGTCTCATCACCAAACCCAAAACAAAAAGTATAATATATTTTTTTTATGTATCTCCACAATTGAAGCCTCTGTCTTAGCTAAAATTTTCAGAAGTGTTCTGCATGTAGACTTAGGATAAATTCAGTTTTCTTTTCTGGCTTCTAATTTCAACCAAATATTTTTTCTTGAGCAGTGTACTACTTTAACAATTAAGATATGAACTTGAGAGATAGATCTGTGGAGGTTGATGATCAGGATACTAAGGTGGCTTTCAAAAATGCACATTCCAGACCTCTAAGGTCATGTCTGCTGTAGCAGAATTTCCAGGGGACATTATATATGGGATACACACACACACACACACACACAGCTCACACTCGAGGTTTATGGACATAAAATAAATGTTGCAAAAATAGATGGGAATTTACATTGTGCTTGTCCAGTACACAAAACTAGAAAGGTTGTCATATATTAATAGATTAAGTTGATATTCTAAAATAAAAAAACAATGAAAACTTTCTGGGCTCCATTACATGGGCTCCATTTGATTTCTATAAATTCTACCAAAGTACTGGATGCTATTAGATTTTAGGATTGTTTAAACAGTGTTTGATAATCTCTTCTATAATGAAAAATCCCCTTAATATTGTTGTTTCTATTATTTTAACAAGATATTAGAATTTGTGATATTAGATATCACTAAAATTATTAATGTCACCTATTAATATTTTTATGAACCCAGACTTTATTAATGATAATTTAGTCTCATATTTTTCTAAAATATATTATCTGAATAAATTTCTGAGGGTTCATTTCCTTTACTATAAAATGTTAAAGCAGGAAAATTTTAGAATAAAAACAAAATAGAACTTCTATGAACATTACTTATATGAAAAACTATTTTTTCATTTTTATGTAGCTAATATTTATTTATCCTTTTCAGATATGATACTAAGTTGAGCAATAGGAAAACAATGAAAAATAATTTAATTCTGAAATTATTTTTTGTAGTCTTAAGGCTTTTCAAATTAGCAAATCTATATTCATGTTTTTAATTTTAGTTCTGTGATCTGGTGTCCTATTTATGCATTACTAATTTTTTAAACGTGTCTTATCATAGCTATGTCAAATCCCTAAACTTTTTTGTTGAAAGGAGATGAAATCTAATGAAATATTTTAAAGGATAATAGATTACAAAATAAAATGCTTAGCATACAAACTTTTGTATTTAATTGTTAATTCATTATTTGTGCTGTTCAAGCAGACGGTATGGTAATTTGTCTATAAAAATATGTTGATCAATTTTGTGAAAAAGCCTGATATACTTCTTATTCAAATTTTATGACACTATGAACTGACTTAGAATTTTAAAAAATAGCTAAGAAATAAATGTGATCATGAATAGCTCTGACTGACAAAGACTGTCTCACATCATAATAAAAATAATCAAATTAGAAATACTATCAACTTTGCCAAGAAGCACTGCATGAGAGTAGTCTTTAGGAAAATCATTAATAAAAATACACAGAAGTTTTTATTCTAGTTTGGAGTTAGAAAAGCAAGATAGCACATTTCTATGAGACTGAGATAAGGTATATGCCAACATATAAATTATAGCAATTCATTCATTTATTTTTTTCTATTTCTCAATGTGAACAAAATAAAATAAGTTTTCATACCCAAGTCCATAAAAAGGGACATTTTATATATTTTACACTGGATAATGATCAAGGTTCTAAAATAATTTGGACAGGATAGAATGATAGGTGAAAATAAACAATGAAATCCTGAAATTATTTTTTTAAAATCCCCTTGGAGAATTGGTTGCTATTTGGTTGATTTGCACAGACTGGCTCTACTGGTCATTTCCAGAAGGCTTTAAATCCTGTTTTTCAGGCATTTGTTTTAATTTTTCAGTGCCTCTGACCTCTCAGCTTTTAAATGTTTTGACCACTTACTCTCTGTTACTCTCTGGGTAAGTATAAATGGTCATTATTAGTTACACAGTTTTGGGTTGTCTCTGGAATTAATACCACTTTAATTTAAGAGCGCTAAAAACATAGGGCACACATAATAAGTATAGTAGTATAAGAGATATAAATAACTTGGGTATTTACTTTTGTTCAAATTTGATGTTACAGAATAATTTGCTAAGTCTTATGAACAAAGTCATGTGAATTTATGTTGATACAAAAATTGGAACAAGGGTGGTAAAAGTTCAGTCATAGTTCTGGTATATTTTTGCCTTGTGACAGGGAATTTGGAGTATGTGTTTAGAAGTATCTTCCACTGGGAAAATGCTGGAGTGGCTTAACGGTATATGAGTATTAAGTAGAGAAAAAGTTGGATTTCCGCCCTTTCTTCCCAGGGAATAAAATCATCAGAATTGAAGCGGAAGTATATACGATAAATCTTTCTCAATGAAGTAGATTTAAAAAGCACTATTATTCAATGGTTGGTATGAGGTTTGAAAGTGAGAAAGTAAGTGATTAAAGAAAATGAAAAGGTGGTACCATACAAACACAAATTGTAGATATTAAGGAGAAAATTAAAGTTGTGTAGACCATTGAACTAGATAATTGCTTGGCTGTCATTCAGAACTGAGCTCATTCCTTCTCTCCTAGGTTACAGCAGTGGTTCTCCACCAGGGATAATTTCTCTATCCCTTTGTGGACATTATACCAATGGCAGGGTACTTTTTGACCAGGGGTGGGGGGTGACTTGGCATGGTTCTAAAGGTTCCTCCAGCAGAAAGGATGCAAGGGAATAGTCCCCATCTGCAAAGAATTATCCTGCCCAAAACATCAATAGTGCCAAAGTTAAAGAAACACTGGGTTAAATAAATGGAAAGCTGTTTGTGTCCAGAAAAGTTTAACTTTTTCCTTATTTATGGGCTGCTTAAACCTGAGAAATGTATGTACTAGTTAAAATAATAGGATGTATCCTTTATATTTGTAACCAAGTGTTTTACATTTTTCATATTTTCTAAGACAAACTAGTTCATATGAAATTTCTAGGGCTTAATTTATAGAAGGTTTTCTCTTTTATAACTTACTTCACTTATGTTTCTTTTATTTCCTGGGTGTCTTTTTTTGTAATTTTTTCGAGTTCTGTTTCTACAACTAAATCAAGGGTTTCCTTATTCTATTTTTCATCATTTATTAATATATTATTTTCCCTAAATTTTCTGTCCAAATTCCAATTTAACAATTAATTATATTTCACCTTTCATATTTTAACCTCATAATTGTTGTTCTCAAATGTTGGGAAATTTCCTTACATGTTTAAATTATATGATCCTTGGCAATGGCAAATTTCAAGATAAAAAAATACTTTTTATCCCCTTTCCCCCAAAATGCTTATGTGATGGATATAATGTTACTGTTTTTTTTTTTAATTACAAAGATTTGAGAGTTTTTGAAAAAAACACTGGTACTGATATAGAAATTCACTATTTTTGCATACCGCCCTTTGGTTAGTAATAGCAAATATCAATTTAATTTAATAAATAGATATAGAGCTTTTATGTGCCAGACATTATGAGTACTTTAAAAGTACTATTTAATCTTAATAATGACACAAAATATAATAGTAAATGAAATGTAGGTATTATTCTTATTTTTTATAGGTGAATAAAGATGCACAAAATTAAATAATATGGCCAAAGTCATTCAGGCAATGAGTCATAGAACTGAATTCAATCTTAGGTAGTTTGTCCCCACAATCAACTCTTCTAACCAAAAAGCTATGCTGACTCCCCATATTTTATTTTACATATGATATATTTACATATACAGTCATGTGCTACTTAATAATATGTTGGTCAACAATGCACTGTGTCTACAAAGGTGCCCTGTGAGAATTAATCTTATTTGTGTCAATTAATTGGCTTAAGAATTGGCTTGTGGGTATGTCTGGGTGGGTCATGGAGGAATAATTTTGGATACAATATATGGTCCCTAGCAACTTCTTCTCTGGCACTGTTCCCTTGCCCTTCCATCCACCATAAACTAAATAGCTTTGTTCTGATATGCATTTCCACCATGATGTTCCTGTCTAGGGGCAATAAGTTGTATTATATATCCGAGGTGTATATAAGTTATTATCATCTAAGTTTGTGTAAGTACAATCTATTGTGTTGGTCAATGCCCAAATCATCTAACAATGAATTTTTCAGAACATATCCCAGTTGGTAACATATGATTGATTATTTATGTGTGTGAACACACACACACACACACACACACACATATATATAGGCAAATCACTACACTTAAAAACCTTTGATCTGAGCTGTACAAACTTTATAATAAATTATTAGTCTATATTACACGTACAAAAATTCCATGAGATGATGGGTTTATCTATTGTTGCATTTTTTGAACATAATGAGGCTATTGAATGCATAAGTTCAAAGCAGTTTGTTATCTTAAACAAAATCATACACCTGATCCAGAAGAAATATGACATGAACTCAGAAGTTTGGCTCTAGTCCACAATGAAAACCACTATAGTTTTCTACTAAAAGCTTGTTAAATGACTTTCGACATTAAGTAATTTTTTTTAGTATAAACTTTAAGTGGACATTATCTTAGCATTTTTTTTGCCAACTTTTCTATTTCATACCTTACTTCAAAAACTAAGTGTAAAGAGATGGGTAGGTAAATTTCTTAAACTTATTGGATACGTACGTTTCTATGTTAGCTGAAGCTAAGTTTCTTTTCTAGTCATTATTCCTATCTGTGAATCCAAGTGAAATTCTAACAATGTAAACATATCAGACAGAAAATATAAAACCATCTTACTATGCTGGCCATGAGTTCTCTGTCATCCAGTCCTTTCTGTTATTCTATCAATTACTGCTTGTACAAATAATTAAGGAATTATTTAGTATATGTGCTGCTGAAGTGAGCACAATGAAGGAATTATTTACAATAATTTAAAAACTGAAATACTATTTATAGTTTTCAACACAATATTTATTGCAATATTATTCATAGGATTTATTATTGGAAAAATAAAACTCACTATCAACAAGAAATATAATTGTTTAATCAATTGTGGTATACTGATAGAAGAGAATACAATGCCACTAATAAAAGTTATGAAAAATTTCTAATGGTGAAGAAATGTATGTGTTGTGCTACTCATTTTGTAGAGATAAAATTAATATTTTCTTTAAAAATAAGCATAGCAAAGAAGATTAAAAGAAAGTACTTTAAATATACTTTCTAAATTTTTTCCTGAATAATTGGATACTTTTTATGTAAAAACTGAATGCTTAATTTTGATTCTAAACATTTTTATCTTTAGTCTTGAGGTTAATTTCTGTTTGAAAAAATTCTTAGAGGAAATTTATTTAGTTATTGAGCATGGATGAAATTTTTTTTGCCAAATATATTCACTTTCATATAAGACAACCAAAATAAAAATAATATTTTAACTATTGAGACAATCTGAAGAAATTTATATATGCAACCAATTTTAAAGTTGTTAAATTAAAAAGTGTCCAAGGATTTATGAATAAAATCATAAAGTATATTTGATGTATTTTTTAAAGTTATGCTTATTTTTAAAGGAGACATTAATTTTATATTTTACACAGTAGACTAATACATGTGTTTCCCATGCCATTTGAAATTGATATGTGTGTAAATCCTATCTATGAGATGTTAGGAATAAGAACAATGTCAAGATATAATCTCTGTTTTCAGGGAATCTCCTGGCAGCTATAAATTACTGTAATATTCATTATTTTATGAGAATTTTATAGAAAATTATAAAAAAGGATTGTGGAAGCATAAGGAAGTCCAATTCTAGACCATGGGTATCTGAAGAAACTTCATGCAATGTGACATTTGTTCAAACTTGAAGTAATGATGAGGACTTCACAGACAGAGATAGGGATTTTAAAAAGTGACCAAAAATCTAACTTGTTCTAGTTTAAATTTTTTCTTTTTTAATCTTAAACTCCAAATTACCATTTTAAATATCAATTCCACAGAATTCTAATATCTTGGTAATTTTTTTGTGAGTGGTAGGTTAAAATAATCTTTACTGTTTATAAGTTAATATGTGCAATAGAGGAAATAGAGATGCACAAAAAGCAAAGAACAAAGTCATTCACAGTCATAAGTAGCTTAGCAGGACATGCTCCTAGGTCCTTCAGGCATATGCAACAAGCTGTGTTGGTGTGACTGAGACTGTACAATGTATTTTATGCTCTTCTAGGCATCAGAAATGTTTGTCAATTCAAAATTCTGATGCTACAAAAATATTTTTTGATAACTAAGAAGACACTACACCAACTCAATCTGTTAGGAAAAAAAATTGCAATTCTCCCTTTCTTTGGGACAGAAATTTCACTGAAGAGAAAAATCCCAACAGTCCTCTAAACACAAGTATTGGCAGTTACAATTAAAATAGTGCATTATCTTAATGCTCAACATAAAATGAGACAAAAGGCTATGTATACACTAACCATGTTTCTGGGAGTTATCTGATCTCTACTATTAAAATATTAGCAAGAAGGAGTGTCCCACAGAGTTACTAATGAATTCCTGTACTGCAGCCAAAATACACACACACATATCAGTGACTCTAGCCAGAATGTAAATTTGAACACACTGAACACATCTCTCCTTGGATGCTTCCTCTTGTTCCTCAGCTGCCAGCCTAATGATGAGTCTTGATACACACTGACCAGAAGTAATGTGACAATTCTATGTCCATGATGAATCTTTTCTATTAATTATAACATACACACACACAGACATATATCAATCATGTATATTTAGAATTGGAAAAAAAGAAAGATTCTAGGCAAGAGTGCTTTTACTTAGAAGACACTTTCATATGTAACCATTGTTACATATATATAATTTATTCAACACTACTGTGCATATACTAAAACAAACTTCCATCTATGTTTGAAACATCTAGTCTCTCTAGATACTTAGAAGTACAAAAAGTATGTTAAATGTGTAATAAGTAAAACATATTGTAGATATCCTTTTATTAAAATTAATAATCAAATACTGTCTTTTGGAAATTGAATGAACAAAGCAATTCTTTGAGCAGTACGCATTGTACTTGTGCTGATTTCATGGAGGACGGAGGCAAAGAAAGGGCAAAGAGCTTGAAATTAATCTGTTTTTGATGAAGCAGGATTGACCCCTGTCCCATATGTCTGTGGATTTTGATTTAATTTGCTGTACATATAGCTGTATATAAAGGACAAAGGAGACCTAATTTACAATATCAAGTCTTTCCAGATGTTAGTAAAGAGGATGTTATTACAGGTATATGAATAAAGTAGAGTTACTAAGCTAACACGTTGAGTGTAGTTTCTGTTTAGAGTCATAGAAAAGACTCTTCTTAAAAATCACCTTGGAAGTGAAATTGTTACAGTCCCCTTGAGACATTACACATTTGTGTATTTGTCCTCTAGGTTGATAAAGATGAGGAGGAGAAAGGATTCTCAGACAGAATGTTCCTATTTAGAAGATGCTTTTAAATTACAACCTTTCCTTAGCACTTGTCCACAATTTATTCAGTGCTACTGTACATACAGTGGGAAATGTAAGCCCTTCTTGGAAATATCCAGTCTTTCTTGGTTCTTACAGTACACACATGTAAAAGTTGAGGGCTAAAGTGATGTTCTTTAGATAGCTTTTGTTACTTCACAAAATGATTGCATTTGGGGAATGTAATTGTTAAACTTGATAGAAAGTATACTAACTGCTCACTAGGATGGGCATCAGGGAGGATAAAGAGAGAGTTAAGTTAATTCAGATTCTCTAATCACTGTTCTATATGTGTATTTAATTTTACTAGATACTAAAGGATCAGTCCTAATGCTCAAATTATGTTAGAAGTAGCAAAATAATTCCTGGACAAATGTTCTTTTGTTCATTTTTAACAAGAACTGTCTTTTGGAAGTGACCTTGGTTAAAGTTACTTCTTGGAGTTAGAAGTTGTCCTGATATTATTCACTGGAGTTATGGAGAGGACAAAGACAGTGAGGGGAAGGGCTGCTTTGCTAGTATCTCCATATCTAGAAAATGTTTTAGATTGCAACCCTAGCTCTGTGTATGCTTTTTTTTGGTACAGTACATGGGCTAATTGTGCATAAGGTTCATACTGTATTGAACAACCTCTAAGATTTATAGATGTCTCAAGAAGGCAATGTATGGTATAAAGTAGAGCTTGTGAATTAGCCATCTTGGTACCTTCTAATCACACTTTGAATCATTACTATATTTTGTTTTGTTGACTTTCTATGTTGATACAAGCCCAAATGACAGGATATGAGCATAATCTTTATACCTATATACTATTCACCCTTCACATCTCATCATTTTCATAATTTGGGAATGAAAAGTGGATTAGAGTATTTAGTAATGATATTTTTGTGAAAAAAACCATCCATTCTTGTTAGTAATTTCTATTTATATTCTTTGCTGTAAGTGAGTAATCACAATAAGAATTCATCTAATTATGAATCACTATCTAAATACTACTAAAGTATTAAAATTATTACAATATTTCAGTTAAACTGAAGTAAACAGTGACAGGAAAATGTTGGTTTAATAAATAAATATAATCATGCATTTTGGGTTTGAGTTGTATATTTTGAACTGCTTTCTTAAATTTTTCTTGCCTTAGAAATACTTAAGCATTGCCACTTAAGTGGGTCTTTCTTTAACAACATGGCTAATGAAAGTGCTTTTAATTCTTCTTCCCACATATTGTGTCTAAAAAGTTTCCTTCCAAGATGAAATCAGAGTGGAATGAACTGGTTAGGTTACTGATACCTGCCATCAACTAAATCTCAGAGCAGTAGACTCTAAATCTTCTAAGACTCAGCTGACATTTTCATGCCATTTTTATTTCAACCAGACCAAATTTGAAAGTATTTTAAGAGGAAATGCAATCTAGTCATATTCCTATTTCTCTTTCAAAAAAAAAAAAAAACCCTCAGAATTGGAACAGCAATTCACACACCCTCTCTCAAAGTGTTTAAAATTTAAAGATAGTTCACCATCTAAATCACTGGGCACTTTTTACCAGTTTTTATTGCCATCATATTCCTTTACACTTCTTTGCCGGATGTTCATTCTGTTCATATTCTTAGTACACTGTCATTTTGACTGTTCATGGATAAAGTTCTCCATCTTAAAAAAATATGGTTTGAAGGAAATTGGCTCTGGCTCTGATCATAGTAGCACAAATGGCAAGTCTCCAGCACCCTAACAAATAGAGTATTTGTGTATTTAGCCTTACAAATCTTTCATGGGAGACAATGGGGATGCCTGCAATTGTTAGAATACAACTCAGAACGCTAGAGAAAAGAATTGCTCACTCTGAAACATTTGTAATTTTGAATTGCAAATCTTTACCTGATATAAAGTTGAATTATCATTTTAAGAAACAGATGGATTTCAGTTTAAATTATGAAATACTGGACATATTCACTTGGTGTACTTATTTCAAGCAAAATTGTTCCATTTGGTATCATTTAGTTGTGTTTTCATTTCTCTCTTCTTTTTCCTCCCTCTAGAAATGCATACATCTTCAGAATTCTCCTGCAGCACCATACACTTTATTATATATTATAGTAGAACACTAATTCCCAATATATAGCAATGAGAACAGGAAAGAGGAGTTTGTATGTCTTGTACATGACTACCAAAATATGATCTTTATTAATTGCCATGTAATTAGAGTTTTAAATAAGTATTGTGATTCATAATATACCCTTATAATAAACTACTAATTTTAGAGGATGAAAATATTTTTGTAGCAAAAAGCTTTTAAAATCTTCAGTTTTCTATCAAGCCTCCTGTACCATTTATAAAACCACTACAGGTTTTTCCATTTTCAACATCAGTAGAAACAAGACTGCCAAACTAGAAAGAAACTGATTTCACAGTTATTGTTTTTCTCTGATTTGATTTACCTTGTGGTTTTCATACCTATAATTTCAAGAACTATACAAGATTTAAAAATTGCAGGCACACACAAGAAATGTAACATTGGACATCAGTAAATGACAGTCTTGTGTTCATATATGTGTGTCATATCACTGGCTTCCTGCTATGTTGAGGACAATTGTGGAATTTTTAATACAGTAATAAGTCAATCATAGCTCTTGGACTTAGAAATGAAAACATCATGGCAAAGAAAGATTTATAAGCTTTCAATAAATTTAATATAAATTAGAAAATTGAATTTCTTATGTCACTGATGATTTTAAAAGTATAAAAAATGATTTTTTGAAGTGTATTTAGTATATTTAAAAGTCTTTTGAATTTTTCTTCCTTTTATTTTATCAAAACATTCTGTCGCATTTTATATATCTAAAATAAATAATGTGAAGCTGTAGCAAGTATCTCAAAATACTTACATATATTTACTTCACTTTCTTTTACCATCTTTTTTAATAACCACCCCCCCACTCTTAAATTCAGAGCATGGAGTGGCCAGGGAACTCACTGTGGTCTTAGTATAAAGACCAAAGGACTTGCTGAAACCCTGAGGTAATATTGAGAACTGAATCGCTGTGAACTGATTTCAGTCTGAATAGCATATGTCTTTATGCTGAGTGGTTATATAAGCCTTGCTTTAAGAGGCAAAGAAATTGGGATTGTGTGGGTTAGGCTTCTGGGAGAGAGACTAAATGGAGCCTATTCAAAATCCCCAAGTCTGATTTATATTTGAAGCATCTCAAAGAAGGAAGGAAGCAGACATTGTGGAGTAGGACTGGAAATAAATGGTTATAACTATGAGAACTATTTATCTTGATATTTTAGTGCTTAAATTTTATAGCAATAAATAAAGTACAAACATAAAAAAGACTGATATTTTATCAACTTGAATACCAATCAGGAAAATAAAATGCTTGTGAGTTTAAAATGAAAGTGGATTCGGTTTTGCTGATCACTGCTGGTAGTAAGCAGCTAGCTAGATGTCTCAAATCTCACTTTCAAAAAGCCTATTTTCTATTGGTGATGATAAATTTGCCCCTTGCTTATACTTATCAGTGGGTGTTCAGTTGTTACAGGAGATTGGAAGTGATTCTGTTCATTTCTTGGATATTTTCAAAAGCAGGGAAGGATTTCACACTCTGTAGAGTGCTGCTTCCCCAAAAGTGAAGAATATTGCAGCTTATGAGGGTGATAATTAAAGCCAATAATAACCTAGAAGTCTCCCAGACTCTGCAATACTTTACCATTGTATACCTGTCTGATTGGGGATGTTCTCACGGGCTCCTGAATCAGTCTGAAAATGCAGTTCAAATGAGAAAGTTTTAAATTGTATTCCAAAGCTTTCATGTGGAGAGTTGAAATATGCAAATACATGTTGCAATGACGCAGGCAGTGTATATTAGTAATATTTTATGCAAGAAAAAATAATAAAAGGCTATTTTTAGGTCTGATGTATGATTTTGTGTAGATATGAGAAAATAAAATGCATTTTAGTCAAAAGGTAAAGTGAGATAAATTGACAAAGGAAAATGCCTAACATATCCCAAATATTGTAGAAATGAGTTAGTTCTGTAACCTACGCCACACTCATAGTCTCCAAAGGTAATGGGGATTCACTCTTTTTTCTTATTAATTACTTTAAATGACATAATTTTTGTCATTAAGAAGCAGCCCATGTGAAATATTCCAAATAAGATTCATAGGAAGAACAGCGGTGGTTAAGGAAGATAGCCATTGTGATGGTTTTTAATATTTCCATAGTAGAAATAATGGAATCAAAATTCATCAGACATTAACGCAATATGAGCAGTCTATATGGTTTTAATGCTCACATATTCAATCTCAGATTTCACATCTTTGTATATAAGTGCTTAGAAGTCTTTCCAGAAGAAAATATTTTATTTGATACCATACCGTGGGTTTAAATGTGCTGTGTATAGGAGTTGGGATACAGATCAGGTCATAAAACTTTGACTGAATTGTATCAAATAAGCTACCTTGACAATTGCTATACCTTTAAAATGCAGGCTTTCAGAGAAATGTACCTTTGAATTTATTAAAATGTCTTCATAAATTCTTCCTTTAAAAGGAAACAACCACTTTTCCCCAAATATGGTACACTAATAAACACTATTCTCTGAAAGAATTAATATTACTGTAAAGTGGTTCAAAACCAGTATTTGCTATAAGTATCTAGTTAATCTTGGAAGTCATTGAACTTCTTGGCCTCAATTCCACATTTTAAAATGGGCTTACTAGCAGGTAATAATAAAAATTCTATGTAAATCAGAGGATGGCTATTACACTTATATTACACACATATAAAGTGCTCAAAACAAAGCCCTGTACAGACTGTGTTATATTACATGTTTCCTATATTATAATAATTATAGACTCTTAATCGACGAAATTCTTCCAATGTGTTTTTCGTGCAGTTAGGACTCAATATTTCTTCACTTATTAATCTGTGAAGTTATGTATTTTGTGTGCCAGTTATTGCGCTCAACTACTGAGATAGTAAAATGAACAAATATATAGCATATTCCATCCTTTGTTATTGAGACTGTCATAATACCCAGAGCCAATCTGAACAAGCTTAAAAAAATGGAAGCTTATTTCTCTGTTTTGAACAACCTTAATTTCGTAGACAGCGCTGTTTTCCACCTATTTATTTTGAAACCCATATTCTTTTAATTATTTTTTTACCATCACCAACTATTGCAACAGAGAGCAACAATCACATCTGGGGTATAGGTGTTGAAAATAAAAAGAGTGTGAAAGAAGCATGCCATTCTCTTAAGGGTCTATGTTTGAAGCACATACTTTATATAGTGTTACATTCCATCTGCAAAATCTTAACAAATGTGGCAATGAACATTGCAAGGAATGCTGGAAACGTAATACAGGTAGCAGGTAGCCAACTCTATGGCTATGACCAAGAAAGATGAGGGAAATGGATTTTATTTGACAAGTAGTAGTCTCTAACAAATAACCTTCTGAACTTCGTTGCTTCACAGGGAATAATAATTGCAATGTACTGCAAATCTCATCATACAATTTTTTGCTCATAACTAATTTAAGCAAGTCAACAAAATCCCTAGTAACCCAAGTATCTTCTTAAATCTCAATTGGTCTCAATTTATTTTCCTGATTTAATGGTAGTTTTTCATACAGTTTTGCCTGTCTGTAGTGAGTCAAAAAAAGAATAGCTGTGGTAAATGATCAGAAATCTAAATTTATTTTTATGAAAATTAGATTTTTGAGCTTATATACTTACTATAATTTGCTGTTACAGTTCTTTTCATGAAATTATGACAGATTAGTTTTGCTTGATTTTGAATGTTTACCTTAACTTTTGCTTTTTTTGTAGCTCCTTTTTCTGCCAGCTTTTCTCTGCAGCCAAATTACAACTGGATGATAGCATGTTGATATTTAAGTTTTGACAGGGAAACTGTAATGCTCCATGAGTATTGAAGAGCAACTGGTCTTTTCTGTCATTTTTGTGAAACACAACATCAATTGGATAGAAATAGTAAGTATTTTGACATAATATTTTTAGGATTTAAAATATGGATTTAATATAAAATATGACTTATATGCATAAAAAATAAACAACATTTAGTTCATTACAGAGGAAACCAATAAGATACTAAAACCAATTCAAAAGAGAATTCAAAGAACAGATATATATTTGGTCAATCCAGAATGCTGATGGCCATTTACAAATAGATGTTACCCAAGGTGATGACTAGTTATCTCTTTGTCACAGTGAAATGAATGCATTTCTATTTATTTTTACTTCATAGATCAGAATCTTTTGCATTATTATCCTATCTCTATAATTTATAGAGCTTCAAATAGCTTGAAAACACCAAGAAACATGAAAATAACTCAGAAGGATGTCCTAGATAAGACACCTAGTGATTGTTCTTGCCCATTTCTGAGTAATTCATAATTTTTTCTGACACTAGTAAAAGTTTGTTGGTTTTTAGAAAAATCTTAGTGTATAGCAAGTCAAAATCCATAGATCAAATTAATCGTGAATACACAATAATCTCTATTTTAGGAGTAATAAACAACAGTTTAGTAGAGTATTTTGTATATTGTTGATGCCCACATTTCAATTGTTATTATTAATAGTAAACATGCTACTTCTGTAGCTAGAATACAAGTAGACAGGCTGAGTCAATAATCAACACAAAGTCTATTTAAAAGTCAGTGAAGCCAATGAAAATGATGAGGAATCTGAATATGACTGACTAAAAATTTTTTATTGGTCGGAATTAAATGTCAAGCCTATGTTTCTGTGTCTAGAAAATGTATAAATCTTTGTTCTCATGGGTGGTATTTCCAAAAGTTCATCCAATATCACTAGTTATGTGCCCATCACAGAAAGACAAAACATTCATTGATTTAAGCAGAAAAAGAAAAAGAAATGACAGTGTTCTCCATTTATGTCGAAGTGGAGAGAGTAGAGTGAACATTACAAGTACCTTTACCTATTGAAATAGAGGCTTTAGATAGAAAAATGGAGAAACAATGCTCTTGGAAAGTAAATTAGACCAGCATTAAAGAGTGGAAATCAGAGCAGTAGCATTCAAATAACCTAAGTTTATCTTCTAAGTCTACTGACTTTCCGACTGTTTTTTTAATCTCAGGATCTCTGCATTCTCTTAAAAATTGTTAAGAACACCAAAAAGTTTTTTACTGACTGGCTTATATCAATGAAATGTGTCAACAATATTAGATAGATAAATGGGTGTAGGGGAGAAAAAATAATTTTTCTCTACACTTTCTTAGTTCTCAGCTACAGTATTCTCCATAGCAAACAACACATTAATTAAAAAATACATAGTCTAATCACATGTATATATTATATGTACAAGGAAGGTATTCAGAGAAATTAGTAAATCTCAGAGTTTTGGATTCAGGTAATTATTCTACCTTCAGGTAGCCTCAGGCATATCCAGGTTTATAGATGGCTTTGTTTTCTTGTGTCATTTTACATGACATGTTTCTGTATCCAAAAGTCCCCTGTGTCTAAAGACACATGAATTAGATGTATGCACCACTCCAGTATGACCTCTCCTGAACTAAGTGCATCCATGATGTTGCCATTTCCAAACACAGTTAAGGTACTGGGGGGTTAGACTGTAACAAATGGATGTTCTGGAGGAGGGATACAAAGCAACACATAACAACATACTAAGTAGAATTTAGGGAAGATGTAATATTAAATGAGAAAAGAAAATTTGTATTCACAATTTTAATCCATAATGATTCAATAATACTATGTGTCAGTTAATGCAACTGCAAAATAAAATTTAAATTTTTGGCTTATTGAGAAAACTTCATTAAACTTGAATAAACTTTTAGCAAATATTCTTCAAGTTATGCTAGGTCAAGTAATCAAAATAAAGAAAGCACTCAATATAAAAATAAAAGTAGCTAATAGATATAAGATAAAATGTTTTCAGTACAAATTAAATAACTCTATTTTGTTTCCAAGACCTACTGAATCTTTTCAAACATGAAGTATATACTAGGCTGTAGGGGAAATAATTACCTTTATAGTGATAGTATATTGCAAGTACTGCTCAAGTAGTACATACTATGGTACCGACATTATGCTTCACAGAACAATAATTAGTTACAAAATTTTAAAATTTAAAACTTGTCATTAGGAGATTTTAAAATAGGTCAAAGAGCAAATTAAATCTAAAACAAATTAGACAAAGATGTATTTACAAATGAATATGTAAATTAAAAATCATAATCCAAATAAAATTGAAGATGTAAATAAATATAATGCAAAAATTAATGAATCAGAAAATGAGCAATAAATAGAACAAAGATATAAAATGAAGTGGTCTAATCTCTGAAATTGTGCTCTAAAAATAAGGAGCATGGATAAAGTAAATTTGTAAACCAATATTGATTGTATTTAAATGTCTTTTTAAATTTCCACATTTATAACCTTTCTAGTTGAATTGATTCTGAGTAAATACAAATTATCATTTTAAACTTCTCATTATACTCCTTGTTTATTGAATGAACATTAAAATGCAATGAATGCTGTTCTGAAAAATAGAAATAATGAAAATAGATTCTAAAATTGTTCTTAAATGGTCTAGTAACTTCGAAATTACTTTTACAAAGACCATGAACCCAGTGGATTCTTCAGATGAGTTGTGTTTTAGACAATGGTTATTATGTTACAATGTTTTACAGAGAATAAAGAAAATATGAGAAGATACACATATGTTAATCTATATACAAAATTCAATAAAGAAGAACTGAAAATATCAGCACCAAATAGCACTAATTAATATAAAAGTGTATATTCTAAATAAACTAAATTTAGCCTTGTATTATATATACATATAACCTTGTCTTTAATTTTCTTTTGCCTTTTGTCTGCCCCTAATACCTTATAATTACTTCTCTTAACAGTACCTTAATTTCATTTTGGAAGAATTCTTTTTGTAATATGGCTGCTTTTGAAGCTGTTAATCAGCACACCCTATTGTTTCATCACAGGAGTAGACAAATGACCAAATTGTGGTTCATCAGATTATCACATCTAGTAAAGGAACCAAGATAACATTCACACCAATGAGTGTTAACCATAGCCTTTTCTAAAATTTGATATAATTAGTGATACACCATTTCTTTATCAATTGCAACATTGAAACAGCTTTCAATATTGGACTTGAAAAACAACCACCTATTATTCTTCTTGTGGAAAAAATCTTGTAAATAGCTCAGTCAGTACCCATAGAGTATTAAAACCTACTAATGGAGAGTGAGATAATGCCTCTGGAATTCATTTATGAAACATAACTATCTCTAGCTTTAAAATTCACAGTCAGCCAATTTTTCTTCTTATAATTAAGTCTCAATTACTTGAAACTAATATATATATATCTTAAGGTTAGTCCAGTGAATTCAATGATAGTTTATTAATTAGAAAGCTCTTAACATTAATAAATAGAGACCATAAGAAATATAATCTCAAGTGATCTTGAATGTCATTTAATAACTTTCTGCATAGTTCTTAATATTAACTGATTTTTGAATGCAGGCATGTGGGAATATCCCCTTAAAACTGTCCAAAATATTTTTCTCATATGAAGAGCCAATATGAAATTTAATGGTAAGGCACTAAAAAGTACTTATTAAAGATAAAAGAAAGGATTATGTTATTCATATTATCATTCATTATGATTTTGGATGTTCTATCCAATGCATAAATATATGAAATAACTATGAAAGATAAGCCTCTTAAAAGGAAGATATTAAATTAGAATTTTCAAGTGCCAGTTATACATCTAGAAAATTTAGAGAATCAATTTAATAAGACAGTTTTATAAGAAGACAGCTAAGTGGTAAATATTGTGGTGATATATCTAGTTTTCTAAATTGGTAATAGATATTTGTTGAAGATATGTGTGGTTATGCCTTTGCTTCAGTATCTAAATAATATATCACAAAGAATCATCATCAGTGTTGAAGGGAAGCCACTTCACCATTCAAATGTTTCTGAAAATCCCTCAGGATGAATGTTTTTATCTATCCCATGGAATAATCCTTCTTCAAACTTTCCACTTATCCACTCTAGCTGTTGATAACTGTTTCATCAACAGTTGTTCAACTTCTGCAGTTCTTCTGGCACCATTATGCTTCAAATTATTCTCTTAATTCTCCAAATTGCAGCTAAAACAATGCTGCATTTTTTTATCAAACTTCATCAAATGTTGAGGACAACATAAATAAATGCAATGTGTAAAATAAAACTTAACACCAGATAATCAGTTCTCATTTCTAGAGTCCATTGGTTGTACACTGCCCCTAGAGCTCCTTTGTCCTTGGATCCAATCTGAATGGAAGTTCCCTTATTAAGAAAAATCTCTCTCCATGGATTATAGATTCTAAGACTTCCACTTCCAGCAGAATACTCCTCCATCAAAAAAAGGAAAGGAACAGAATATATGCATAGATAATGAGATAAAAATGGCTTGCAAATATTTATAGAAATTAAACTTACTTAAAACCCAAGAAAAAAAAATATGTATATATATATCTGAGTTCTGGAAAGTACAATGTAACTTATAGTCTCGCTGGTAGCAACATAGAAATATAGATGGATAAGATTTACGGTAAGACAATGTGGTAATAAAAGAAGCCTCATGTGTAGTTTTATTCTTTAACTAAGTTCTATTTCTGAACTGAAAAAAAACACATGGAAATATAATTTAAGGAAATAATAATAAATGTGGACAAAGAAACGTAATGAAACAAAATTTTACCTGTGTTTATATGGTAAATGAGTTAGATATAAAATAATCTTAAAATAATGAACTCATTAAAAAATAATAAGAGCATCGTGTGGAAATGTAACCATCATTAAAATTGTGTTCTGAAAAAAAGTTCAAGATATACTGAATTTAAAATTTTAAAAATGCATTACAAAATTACGAATTTTGTTCTATTTCAAATATATGAAAAGGTTTTATTCAAAATAAATTGCAGCCCTACTTCCTGCCTGCCATGCTGCTCTGCCATACTGTCCTGCCTCTACAGATTGAAACTTTTACAAACTGAACTAAAATGAATCTTCCCTCCTTGAACTTATGGGGATCATACTCTAAACACAAAAGGGACCATGTAACAGAAGGACATCCGGCAAGGCTGCATAGGAAAGACATGAAAGAAGTAGGTTTGACTTTCGACCACGAGCCGGAGCCGGTGAGGACCCCCGGGCTTGCCCAACAGCCTCCAGCTTGGCCTGGCGCCCGGGCAGAGCAGTTGCGGGGTGAGTGCGCCTTGCTCAGTCTGGCTCGCTCTGCCCACTTTTGACCAGGAGACCGAGCCGGTGAGGACCCCCAGGCTTGCCCACCAGCCTCCAGCTTGGCCACGAGGGTGCCTGCGACAACAGCCACCCCCACCCCGCCCCCGGCTGTACAGCTACTTGGATCAACACTACAGAGACACAGGGGAGCATAAAGGCCATTGTCCTGAGCTGCAGAAGTGCACAACAGAGAGAGGGCCTCTCTCAGGCTCCCTGATGAAAACTGAAGCCCACTGGAAAAGTGAAGAGAATCTCTGCAATAAAGGCACACCAGACCACCGTGCTTGGTAAGTTGGAGGAATCATCACCTCCCATTGGAACCTGGACTATCTTCAGGGGAAAAGCAGCTGGAACCTTGAAGAGTTCAACCCTGCAGGAGGACAATGAGCTCAATTTGGGACTTGCAGCCAGAAATCTGCCTGAATCTCATGAGTCTGTGACTGGCTTACGGAGACTCATTGACTTATAACTGCACACTGCTGCCCACGTTGCTTATTGTGACAGTAGAGACATACCCTGAAGAAGGCTCTACATTTTTATCTTTTATTTGTTATTTTCAAAATTAGCACTATTTTTTTCTCTTATTTCTAATTTCTTTCTTCTTTGCTACTTTTAAAATTTTTATTTTTCTCTTTTTTATTTCTTTTCTCTTTTCTCTCTCTCTCTCTGCCTCACTCGCTTGCTATCCCACATTGTTCTTCATCTCCCTTTGTGTTCCTGTTCTGGGCCTGATTCATATTTCTTCTTTATCTTTCTTTTCTTCTCTTTCCTTCTTTTGCCTGTGCCCTCTGGCCTCACTGCCAACCTTCCCCTACCCTTCTACTTCCCTATTCCTCCTTGCCCAACTCCTTCTAACTCCCCATCCTGAAGGGTAAAGTTGATATATTGAAGAGTTTATTTACTATAAACATATGTTGGGTTGGTCCTTGATTTTGATTTAATTCACACAGTTAAAGGTGATAGATTAATTACTACCACAAATTGTCATTTTTCTATTTGGGCTAATGTGTTGTGACTGATCTAATCAGTTCAACTTCCTGGTATAATGAAAATGAGACAGCCTCAGAGCCATTAGAGACTCAAAACCTAAAGACCAGCTATATCTGGAAGACACTTCTGAGAACCAACCATTCCATAAGTGTTCTAAATACATCAACAAAGATACTTACAAAAAACAACTTTAAAGTATCAACCCAGGAACTAAACCAAGGACAGTACCAAAAGCAAAACTGAGAAGAAATTTAAGTAAGGTACAAACTCAGACGTGCACCCCAAAAAAGGCAAATTCTGGGGGAAATGAGGTGGAAAACTCTGATAATCAACCATCTGGGCACCCTGAACTGAAAGCACAGGAAGTAACAAAAGAGATGAATGAAGCTCTAGAAATATTCAAAACAGAAATAATTTCCCAGATAACTACAGAGATGGTGAACAGAGTGAAAGACATGATTAGAGGATCTAGAACAGAAATAGATTAAAAAAAAATAGATGAACTCAGAAACATGCTGGAAGCCATGAATGGCCAGCATAAGAAAGAAATGGAAACCATGATCGCCCAACAAAAGGAAGAAATGGAATCCATGAAACAGATTCAAACAGATATTCAGGAGATTAAAAACTCCATTGAAAGCATGCAGAGCAGATTAAGTGAATGTGGAGATAGAATATCAGATATAGAAGACAGGCTTGTGGTTAAGGACCATGAAAACAGAGATTTCTTCAAAATAGTAAGGGACCTGAGAAATCAATCCAGCAACTGCTAGATGATGCAAAGAAGAATAACATAAGACTGATAGGAGTCCATGAAAAAATAGGAGAAAGTATAATTGACATAAAAAACCGTTCACAGAAGTAATAGTAGAAAACTTTATAGACAGAGGTGGAGAATTGGACATACAGATAAGTGAGGCATATAGAAATCCAACTAGCCATGATCAAAAAAATCTACACCTAGACATGTAATAGTCAAGAGCCCAGAAACCCAACAGATGAACAAAATCCTACAAGCAGTTAGAGAAAAGAAACAAATCACCTACAAAGGAAAGCCCATCAGAAGCATGGCAGACTTCTCAACAGAAACCCTCAAACCAAGGAGACCCTGGAGTGAAGTATTTCAAGCCCTAAAAGAAAATAACTTCCA
>NW_004624750.1:24577523-24603582 GCF_000247695.1 Heterocephalus glaber | reverse complement strand
ATGACTTCCTTCTTAGAGAGCTTCTGACAATATAAGAATACAACACACACACACACACACACACACACACACACACACACACACACACATACACATACACACAAATCACGTACATTTAGTTCCATGTTCTCACTGCTAACTAAGCTTTTCAAGTTCAGGTGCAGCTACTGAGAAGCAGACATTTCAGATAGTTGAACAAAGAGGGACCAAATGATAAACTGTTTTATGTCTATGCAAAAAGATAGAATTTCATTTAAAGCAATTAAATGACTTAAATGAATTTCATGTAGGAATGCTACACTTCATCCTCTACACCTTTCAAATTTCTTTGACCAATACTGGCACTTATTTAATCATTTATCCTCCTTTCTATTTGCCATTGTGAATGTAAATCCATTGTCTAAAGTTGACTCTGTAAGATGCTTTGAGTTAAAAATGAATGTGTAAATATATTCTTGTAATCTAGTGCCTGCAGTATTTTTATATATGACAGACAGGGTTTCCACCTAGCTCATGCAACTTCCACTTATGCAAACCTTAAAATAACTTAACCTTTTCAGAATCTCACCTGCAAAAAACATAGTAAATAACATATAAAACAATGGGCGTATAAGAATTAAATTATCAAACATAAAGTAATAAAATGAAGCTTCAAAAGGAGAACTGAACAGATGTAGTAAAGCTCATTTCTGTTCATAAATACACAGAAAAATATAACAGCAGCTGGAAAGACAGAGTTTAAATAAGTATGTGAGATTTTGGCTCATGACAAAATGACAATGCGGTATGCTGGTTCTCTCTCCCAGCTTACATCTAGAGATGCCAGAGAAGAAATACAATTGTAGGGAGCTGAGTAATTATAGCCAACAAGTGTGAGAAACCCCTGAGGATAAGACGGCAGGTGTGACCTAGTATGGAAGGCAAGCAACAGCTCAGGGTAGACAGAGTAAGATTTTGTGCTTTGGAAGGTCGTCAGGCAATCTGGAAAGAAGTATTTTTTCTGCTCATTTTTCACCATTTCCTCTCTGCCCTCATACCACTGAGGGTAGACAAACAACAGCTGCAGCCAAGAACTGTAGTCAGTGTGGTAATATCAAAGTGGTGCCAAGACCTGCTAGGGTGAGGAGAGTGTGAAAACAAGTGTAGGCTGATTAGCAGGACCACACCATCTCTCTTCCTTGTACTCACACTTGAGAGAGTAGACAAAGTCAGCTAAGGAGGTAAAGCATTGAAGGACACCAGGGAGACATGCATTTCACATTCCACCACAAACCTGTGATAGGCAAAAGAGAACAAAACAGAGGAAAAATATCATCTACAGCCGGAAAATAATGCCTTCTCCAAAAAAAACCCCAGCAGATTTCTTCTGTTCTTCACAGTCTGTGACTATTTTTCCCAGCAAGTTTTAATTACAAGGATGTCCAGGAAAGTAAGTATGTTTGCTTCTTTTTGTCACAAATTGCACATTAGTAAAGACTGGATGGTTTGAAACAACAGAAATCTGTTTTCACAGTTCTGGCGTAGGAGTCCAAAATCAAGGTGACAACAAGGCCATGCTCTCCTCAGAGCCACTGGGGAAATTCCATTCTTTGGCCCTTCCAGGCTTTAGTGTGTGTCAGCATCACTTGGCTTGTAGTGCCATCACTCCCGGGTCCTTGTATGTGTCTTTCCATCGACTTTGTCTTCAATAGGTTAATTCTTTCTCAGGCAATTTCTTACAAAGGAACATAAAATAGAGGTAAGGCACACCCTAAAAATCCAGAATAATCTCCATCAAATGATGCTAACTGGCTCATATTTAAAAGACTTTTTCAGATATGATAAGAATTGAATTTTCAGAGGCCCTAGGGGTCTTTTCTCAGTATGTTACAGTAAGTATGACATCCAGGCACGTTATTGTGCTAGAAGTTTTTGATATCTATTAACAAAAAGGAGGAAGAAAATTAATATTGTGTAGATAACTAGAAATTGTCCAACAAAGGCAGGGATTTTAATGTAAACAAAATAGAATTCAAAGTAAATAGCATCGTAAGGAAAAAAGAATAATTGTAACTGGTAGAAGGAATAATTTAGAATATATTTGTACAGACTATGAGATACAGTAATACTTCAAAGACCTGTAAAGAGTATCCCAATGATCTAGTATACTCTTTCCTTAACTGACTGCATTCTCCACCTTGTCTGGTTCTAATGAATTCAGAACAATTTAGAGAGGTCTTTTTCACAGTCCGTGTAACTTTCTCTCTTACTACTTGACACATTTTCCCCATAGCATGTATTGCTATTTCATATCCTCTATATTATACTCATTTATTTATTTTCTTAATGGTCCCTTTTACCCACACAGACTATGAGCTTCCCAATGGCAAAAAGTTTATAGATTTTTTCCATTGCTGTGTGTCAATGCCTGAAACAGTGACCCACACAAAGTAGGAGCTCACTGAGATTGATGGAGATTAAATTGACTAAATATTTATGAATATATGCCAACCAAATAATTTAGCAAGAACAAGAAAAAATTGGTAGCACAATAGACAGAGATATATTAGTGTATATCATTTAAAAATTTACCTCAGAAATTTTATAGAGCAAACAAATAATACATAAGCAAATATATAGAAGAATCAAATATTACCATAAAACTTCAAATCATTGTTTATCGAGGACATAATATCCTTGTCTTCAAATGTGGTGATATTAGACTAGGTGTACCTAACAAAACTTAATGGAGTAGGGAGGGATGATAGGCAAAACACAATAGATCTTGACAGCAGTGAAAGTATTCTTTATGATACTATAAAGGCATATATATGCCTTATATATTGGTCGAAATCCTTATAAACTACATATAATAAAA
The DNA here is from genome assembly GCF_000247695.1 of Heterocephalus glaber. Next base: position 24,600,725 of record NW_004624750.1, on the reverse strand, counting down.
AGAATGAATTCTAATATAAACCAAGGATTTAATTAATAAAAACGTGAATATTGACTCATGTGTACAAATATATTCTAATAATGGAGGATGTTAGCAACAGGAAAATTCCATGCACATCTGTGTATGAGCATGTGTGTGTGTGGGGGGGGGAGTTGTGGGTGTGTGTTGGGACCATGAAGAGGATATGGAAACTCTATTTTCTGTTAAATCTTCATGTAAAATTGGAAATGCTCTAACACTAAGATTTATTAATTAAAACAACTCCATGGAATTAAAAATAAATTACAACTAATATGTCTGTAATTGAATAGCATATTCTTAAGCACATCTTGGGTTAAAGATGTAACTTCAAATAGGAATTGATTAGAAACTTCAACATAATTAAAAAACTACATATCAAAATTTGCAGACATATCTAGAACATTACAATAGAATAGGTTTAATTCTACTGACCAGATAAAAAGAAGAGGGAAAGGGGAGGAGAGGAAGGGAAGGGGAAATAAAAAGATTACAGATGTGTCATATATATATATGTACAGATACTTACAATGGATATAAACATTATACGTCATAAACATAAATAAACAGCAATAATAATAACAATGATACTAAAAATGGGGAAGGGGATTGAGAGGAGGAGGAAGGTGGGTGGGGGAGGGAAGGGGATGAACAAAGCATCAAGATGTGTTAGATACACTTACCTACTCCCTATGTAAACTTTGTGTATTGCAAACCTGTACTAATAAAATAAAAATGAAGCCTATGAGTTAAAGACATATATAGGTTCCTATTTTGTGGAGAAAATGGAAGTAGGGATATGAAGGGGAATAAGATAAAGACTGAACAAACAGTTGTAGTGAATCCTAACTGTCAGCTTGACTGGATTGAGACACTGGGAAAGGTGACAGCATCATTGGTGCACTGACACATTTTATCAGTGGATTCATCCACTGATGCTCACAGCTGAACGCACTGATAGTACCTAGGGCCCAGGTGGGGGGCGGGGGTCACAGAGAACTTGCTTTGGGTGGGTATAGTTCTCCCTAGGGCTCTTCCCCTGTGTTCTGATGACTGGACAACATGAAGTGAACAGCTTTTCCTCCACCACACTCTTCTGCCATGAGTTTGCTGCCTTGGATGCATATATTAAAACTTCTGAAGCAGTGAGGTGAAAACAAGCTCCTCCTTCTTTAATTTATGAGTGTTGGGTATTTTGTCCCAGCAACAGGAAAGCTGATGGATACAATGTTCACAGGAACACTCTGTAAAATGAGGTCTATGATTAAATCATTTCTCTGCACCTAGTCTCCAGGTGAAATAGTTAATAAGTCTAAAATAAGGTAATGAGTAATTTTTTTTATATTATCAATTTTATTGGTACATTTTAGGCACACAATATAATGACATTCATCATTGGGAATTTGAACCTTTACATACTCTATCTTGGTTCTTACCTTTTCCCCTATTTCCCTGCCCTCCTTTCAACCCCTCCATCCCTCCCTATTTGCAAAGACTTTGTTTCCCCTTTTTTCATTTTCTCATATTCAGTCCATTTTCTTCTTTCCTTTCCTCTACCCCTCCCTCTCACTTTCCCTTCCCCTTTGTCACTTTTCTTACTATTTCACATAATCTATTTTAACTTTTAGTCCTTATTTACACTTTCAGTTGTACCAGAGAAACTATTCAGTATTTACACCAGAGAAACTATTCAGTATTTACACATGTGTGTCTTGTTTATTTCGCTTAAGAGTATCGCCTCAATGTGCATCCATTTAGCTATAAATGTCTCTAATTTCTCATTTTTTGTGGCTGAGTAGTACTCCATTTTATAGAAAAGACATATTTTCTTTATCCAGTCTCCAGTTGATGGGCAATTAGGCTGTTTCTATGTTTTAGCTATCACAAACTGTGCTGCTATGAACATGGGTGCACATATATCCACTGTGGTATGATTCTTTTAATTATTTTGGGAAGATACCCAGCAGGGAAATGGATGTGTCAAATGAACTTCCAGTCCTAGTTCTTTGAGGTATCTCCATACTGATTTCCACAGTTGTTGCACCAGTCTACACTCCCACCAGCAGGGGAACATGGTTTCTTTTTCCCCACACCCTCACCAGCATTTGTTATTGGTTGATTTCATGATAGCAGCCATTCTTTCTGGGGTGAGATGGAATCTCAGCATTGTTTTCATTAGCATCTCTCAAATGACCAGTGATGTTGAACTTTTTTTCATATGTTCATTTGCTATTTCTAGTTCTTTGTCTGAGAAATGTCTGTTCACTTCAGATGGCCATTTTTGTATTGTGTCTTCAAATTCAGGAAGTCTGATTTTTTTAAGTTCTTTATATATTCTAGATAGTAGACCTTTGACTGAGGAACAGCTGGTGAAAATTCTTTCCCACATTGGGGATTGTCTCTTCACACTGTTGTTGGTTTCTCTTGCTGTACAGAGGCTTTTTAATAAGAAGAGATCCTGGTTGTTGATTGCTTGTACTAGTTCATGTCCAACTGAGGTTTTACTCATAAAACCTTTTCCTACACCAGTGTCTTCAAGGGTTCTACCTAACCTCTGTTCCAACTGGCTCAGAGATTCTATTTTAATATTTAGATCTTTAATCCATTTTGATTTTAGTTTAGTGCATGGTGAGAGATACAGGTCTAGTTTTAATCTTTGGCAAGTTGAAACCCAATTTTTCCAGCAACATTTATTAAAGAGACTATCTTTCCTCCAGTGAGGGTGTTGGCTCCTTTGTTGAAGATGAGATGGCTGAGTATGTCTGGAGTTATTTCTGCATCTTCTAATCTATTCCACTGGTTCTGAGTTCTGTTTTTTCCCCAGTACCATGCTGTTTTTCATACAGTAGCTTTGAAGTATAGTTGCAAGTTGGAGATTGTGATACCCGCTACCTCGTCTTTATTGCCTAGAATTGCTTTTGCTATTCTATGGGTAATGAGTAATTTTAAAAGGAAAAAATAAACTAATAACTGCAGTCTCAAAGGAGAAGAGAAGGAGGTGGAGGAGGCAGAAGAAGGGAACATTGCATTGGGGAAGAAGGAAAGAAAAATATTTGATCTCTTTAAACAAATTTTAAACATCTATAAAAGCAAAGGCTATATATGTATCATTAAAGTTACTTGATAATTTGTGAACTGCACATTCTTGTACATTCTCTGAATCATAACTCTGAAGGTAGAACCCAGCAATCTGAATTTAATACAATGGGTGTTATATTGGAGTCCCCTAATTTAGTTGCTGAAGTTTCCGAAACAATGCAATACAAAAACTAAAGCTCATAGGCCCGGTGCATATACATAAGTACATCATTTATTGTCCATCCTGGGACTCTCCTGGACAAAAAAAAAGGTGTTATGAAAAATTATAATTTTATTGTGATGAAGTCTCTAGGACCAGAGCATAACAGTGGTATTAGAGAATCTAAGTGAGAATTTGGCAATAAACACATACATCTTGCTGGGGGAAAAGTTGAATTTGTAAAGCTCATGGGATACAATAACCTCAGCCTTGAGACTGACTGAAAGTTGACACCTAAATAAGTGAAATCCATAAACTAATGGCAGAGGCAAACACAAAACAACATCACAGGAACGTCTTGACTCCCAAGGCCAATATATGTGGAAATGTTCAAGGGCCAGGTATTCTGAAGGTGAACTCACAATAAGTACAAATCACAGGATGATGTTACTACCAGGAGAGTGAGTCATGCTGGAGCATTTGCAAATGACAAGCTGATGTTAATGAAGAAATCAGCATGAAAATTTGAGATAAAAGCTTGAAATGTTCAAAGATAGGAGAATTAAACAATAACACAAGAGGAGGGAATTTTGAATATGCTGCTTTGAAAAATCAACAAAACAAATATTAGAAACAACATATGGGATTTAAACTTATAGACAAAATCAAATGGATTATGATGATAAATTTGAGATTTCTCCTAGTAAGAACTGATATAAAAGCTCCAGGATTCTGACCATTTAGTCATTTGTGTATGCTTATGCATATGTGTGTGACAAAAATATTATATTGATATAGTTTGCTTAAATAATGGCTATTTCTTTAAAAATCGCCAATTGTGGCTGGGGATTTAGCTGAGTAGTTTCGCCGCTTGCTGCACAAGCACAAGGACCCAAAGTTCAATCCCTAGCACCAAAAAATCGCCAATTGTCATATTCCTTCCTAAATGTCCAGAGGAAGATAATTCCAGATTACAAAAAGTATACAAGGTACAAATGCAGAATATGAAACTTAAATTTGTACATTATTACTAAAAAGAATCATACATTTGATTTCTAGCTTATGTCTTGTATTCTGCTTTCCATAAAGAGATACTTTTGAGGAGAATTGCTAAGTTATGACTAACTATTTGGAAGGGTTGCCATGTTGCCTTTATTCATGCAATTCAATTTTTCTCTCCTTAAACCTATAAATGGCCACATTCTTCTCTCCTGCAGATCTCACTAGCCTGAAATTAATTCCAATAATCACCTTGAGGTGATTTATAGTAACTCAACCTAACTAATATACATGTTCTTTATTTATGTGTATTCTACTACCTGGAATACAGCCTTAAAGTTAGACTGTTTCATATTTAATATATGTGAATTTTACTTAAATTATTTATTGAGCATTTGAATTTGTTAGTATACATGAAAATAAAGCAGGAAAAATTGGCCTTTGCTTAATAACTTCTAGTGAAATATATTTCAGGATATAAGAAAAGCATTTAATTACAAAAATGCAGCAACTACTAAAAGATTTTTCTCATAGATTTATTTTCTGGCTCATCTGACTGATCATATTTCCTGGCTCATCTGACTGATCATATTTCCTGTAGTAACTTTAATTAGCCTTTCCTAGGGCATGTGGCTATTAAAATGTTTGTATAAAATAAAAGTAGTGACATCTATAGAATAGGTTAGTATAAGTGACTTAGTCTACATTGTTAATTTTTGAAGTCTCTAAAGATCACTTCAAGGGAAAATTGCTAATTAGTCATACCAGTACTCAGATAATGGAGTGACAGATGAGTACCTGAGGGCTAGGTCAGTAGTTAAGAATAAAATCACATGGCTTTCAATTTTATGGAGGATATTTTCTGATACATAAGTGTTCTTGGCAACTGTGGGTAATAGCTGTTGGGATATATAGCCAAGACCATAAAGAAATGAAAATTTAAATTTGACTTGTTGTCATGATTAAAATTTTTTATTGTTGTCTATATTTTTAAAATTTCTTTTCCTGCCAAATAGATTCCTTCCTACTAAACATTGGCTGCAATTTGATTGCTAAATCTACAACTTCTAGCAAGGAGGCTTGCTAAATAAACGAAAGGAATTAGGCCTCCATGCTTTGAGTCATTTGTTCACTTACTGAGTTGAAAGATACTATGATAAAGCTCTTAGAATTTGTTGCATTATTATACTTCCAGTTTATAAGCATCATCTTTTAAAAGTTTGAATCAGTGGTATTTTTTGTGTGCTAGCTATCTTTAGTTATGGATAGAAAGTTGATATCCATGGCTTTCCTTAGGAAATTCTCTGTCTCTTTCCCTCTCTATCTCCCTTTCTCTTCTTTCCTTCTTCATTTCCTTCTTTTCCCAACTTTCTCCTTCTTTTCCTTTTTTTCCTTTCAATCATTTATTTAATTTCATCCTCAAATGTTTGAGGCTAGGTCTATGTAAGTATTTCAACATATTCCAGTAGATCAAAGAAAGAACTTAGTAATTTCATTATTATTGAGATACAAAGATACTATCTAATGTCATTTAAACCAGAAGCAATTTTTTGAGTTTTCTATATGGAAGATAAATACAGAAAATTACATATACATATACATGTTCACATGTGTATATATACACATGAGATGAGTTAGTTGGAAACATAAATCTCATAAAATACAGATGACCATGATTTTAGTTATATTCTCATTTACGTATTTTAATCTTTATCAAAATTTAAAAGGTTTTCAGCAGCTCTTCCATGTTTTTATTTTTCTTTCAATGTGAACTAAAAATTTTTTACTAACCCAAAAGAACATGAGGAATAAAATATACAAAAATTCTTGAGTGTTACTGATTATTGTTGGGCTGATATTATCACCCTTTTATGCTATAAATCATAATTTCTCTAAAAGTTCTTTAGACATCTTTCTTGTTTTCTTTTTTATTTTTTCCCTTTCTTCTTTTCCTCCTCTCCCCTCCCTAGTGCCCCTTACCATTTGAAAATTTTCTTCCTATTTCATAATGTCTATTATACATTTTAGTTCCTATTTACATTTTCAGTTTCTCACATCAGAGAACCAATTCCATACTTACACATATGTGTCTGATTTATTTCATTTAAGAGTATGGTCTCAAAGTGTATCCATTTACCTTTAAATGGCTCAAATATATTCTTCTTTATGGCTGAGTAGTACTCCACTGTATAAAAAAATTCTTTATCCATTCATTGGTTGATGGGCTGTTTCCAAGATTTATCTATTATAAACTGTGCTGCTATGAATGTGATGTGCATATATCACTGTGATATGGTGGTTTTAATTCTTTGGGGAAGATATCAAGAAGGGGGATAGCTAGGGCAAATGAAACCTCTACTCCTAGTTTTTTAAGGAATCACCACACTGGTATCCACAGTGGTTGCAACAGTCTTCACTTCTACCAACATTGGAGAAGGATTCCTTTTTCCCCGCAGCTCTACCAAGATTTCTTATTGGTTGACTTCTTGATAAGAGCCATTCTTTCTAGAGTGAGATGGAATCTCACCATTGCTTTAATTTGCACCTCACAAAAAATGTTGAATATTTTTCATATATTTATTTGCCATTTGTACTCCTTTCTCTGGGAAGTATCTATTCATCTCAGTACCCATCTTTGGATTAGGTCTTTAAATTTTAAATAACCCACTGTCAGTCAACAAAATTGAAGTTGTATATAAAAACCTACCTACAAAGAAAAGCCTAGGCCCTCCCTGATGGATTCACAGCTAAATTCTACAAGAAATTTAGAGAAGATTTAATACCACTACTCCTCAAATTATTTAATGAAATTGAAAATAAAGCAATATTTCCAAAGTCATTCCTGGAAGCAAGTATGACCCTTATACCAAAACCAGAGAAGGATTCAACCAAAAAAGAGTACTACAGGCCAATCTCCCTCATGAACATAGATGTAAAAATCCTCAATAAGATACTGGCAAACAAAATGCAGCAAATAATCAAGAAGACTGATGACCAAGTAGGATTCATCCCAGTGATGCAGGGATGCTTCAACACATGTAAATCAATATATGTAATACATCATATCAAAAGAACCAAGGACAAAAATCACAAGATCATCTCAATAGATGCAGAAAAAGCATTTGACAAAGTACAATACCCATTCATGATTTTTAAAAAAGTCCTACAGAAAATTGTAATGATGGTTTTATTTCAATCTGATAAAAGCCATCTATGATAAACCAACTGCCAACATCATACTAGTCAAAAACTGAAAGTTTTCACTCTGAAATCAGGAACAAGACAAGGATGCCCACTATCACCATTCCTATTCAACATAGTTTTGGAAACATTAACCACAGCAATTAGAAAAGAGAAAGAAATAAAAGGAATAAAGATAGGAAAGGAAGAAGTTTAACTATCATTATTTGCAAATGACATGATAATCTACATAGAAGAACCTGAAAGTCCACCAACAAGCTTCTAGATTTAATAACCAAATTCAGTAGTGTAGCTGGATACAAAATCAACACTCAAAAATCAATAGAATTCTTGTACAGTAATAACAAACTTATGGAGAGAAATTAGGGAAACCACACCTTTCACAGTAGCACTGAAAAAAGTGAAATGCTTAAGAATCAATCTAATAAAGGAAGAAAAATATCTTTACATTGAAAACCACAGCACTCTGAAAAAAGGAAATTAAGGAAGATATCAGAAAATGGAAAGATATTCCTTGCTCATGGGTAGGAAGACCCAACATAGTAAAAATGACCATACGTCCAAAATTGTTATATAGATTTAATAGAATCCCAATCAAAATATCCATGGTACACCCTACAGAACTAAAGAAAACATTCCTTAAATTCATTTGGAACCAGAAGAGACCTGGAATAGCAAAAACAATTCTGGACAACAAAGGAAAGGCAGGGGGCATCACAATCCCTGACTTGAAGTCATACTACAGAGCTACTGTGATAAAAACAGAATGGTACTGGCAAAAATAAAAACAAAACAAACAAAAAACAGACCTGAGGATTGATAGAACAGATTAGAAGATGCAGAAACAACTTTAAACATACCCAGCCACCTCATATTTGACAGAAGGACTACTGACCTTTCTGGAAGAAAGCCTCTTTAATAAAACTGGAAAAACTGTCTGTCCCCATGCTGAGGACTAAAGCTAGACTCATGTCTCTCACCATGCAATAAACTAAAATCAAAATGGATCAGAGATCTAAATAGTAAAAAAGAAACACTAAATCTGCTGGAAGAGAGAAGAGGCAGAACTCTTTAAGACATGGGTGTGGGCAAAGACTTCATGAACAAAACCCAGATCACACAGGAAATATTACAAAGAATCAACTAATTAAAGTCACTGAAGGAAATATGATCAGCCAGATGAGCAAGAAAATAAATCTATGAGAAAAATCATTTACTAGTTGCTGCACTTTTGTAATCAAATGCTTTTCTTACATGCTGAAAGAATATATTTCACTAGAAGTTTTTAAGCAGAGGTCACTTTTTCCTGCTTTATTTTCATGTATAGTAACATATTTAAATGCTCAATAAATATTTTAAGTAAAATTCACATATATTAAATATGACACAATCTAACTTTAAAGCTATCTTCCAGGTAGTAGAACGCACATAAAGAATGAGCATGTATATTTGCTTTAGTTACTATAAATCACTTCAAGGAGATTATTGGAATTAATTTCAGGCTAGTGAGATTTGCAGGAGAGAAGAGTGTAGCCAGACTGAACCTCGATACCTATCTATAGGTTAAAGGAGAGAAAAATTGAATTATGTGTATAAAGGAATCATGACTTCCCTTCAAAATACTTAATCATAACTTGCAAGTTTCCTCAAAAAATATCTGTGCTCTCTGGGGTTCGGACCTCATCTGGTCCCCTGGAATTGCATGATGAGAATTGTGGAAAGACAAAAAAGTAGAAATGACAAGGAGAACTCAGTCAGATTATTATACTAGAATGGCTAGAATAAAGAATAAGCTACTTTCTGCTTTAGCATAGCAAAGGGGACAGCAGTAAGTTAGAGAGAGGAAATGGAAAGAGATGTGGAAAGTAAACTCAATTGTGAGAGCAGCATGAGAGCCCTTCAGTAACTTTCTGAATAAAGAAAATAGAAAAAGACAGATGTTGTTAATAAGAATGACTGTGATGATGTTGTTCAATGACTTCTAATGTTCTTGAGATATGGATACAAAGGTTGACATTTCTTTACCTTTGAGCCTGAATCACATAACCATAGACTTGTTTAACTGATGTATCTTAATTCAAGTACATTGGTTAGATCAGCAGCCACCCAGCCCTCTAAAAAACCAGAAGACAGGGTTTGTGAGGTATGGCAATAAAAACTGTAATGTTATTTAAAAATACATTAGAACTAGTCTGCAAAGAAAAAAGATGATACTTATATAAATATAGCTAATTGGCACTATGTTTTATAATTTGTTGGCTTCACTAAATGATTCTCATTGTGAGACTAGGTGAATATGCCTTAAGAGAGGATTTATTTACAAGAGCATGAAGCAAAATTTTGCATGTGGAGATAGGTTTAAAGAGATGAGCATAATTTTTAAATACTCTCACCTGGAAAATCATACAGCTATAATGTGTGTATTTTTTTCTTCAGGTATGTTAAAGCAGAAAACCACAAACATTTCCTCTATTATTTATTGCATTATTTGGGGGAAAGGAAATAGGATAAATATTGATATTATTGTGGCAAGAAGTACCAAAACATTTTAATTTTTCTGATGAGACCAATACGATGTTAACTTATTCCTAGAAACTTGCTTTTGGGTTTCATCACGAGTTTATTTAAATCAATAATAACCAAAAGGTTCTAGTCAGATTAAGTATATTTAAGACTTCATGCTTAAAATTATTTTTGGAATGTGACTGCCTATTTTTTATTTAAATTCTGACAACAATTCAGTTTTATTTATTGAAAAAAAACTATGCCATTATTAAGATCCTCCTTCTGCATTGAAATATTCCAGTTTTATGTCATCATTTGTAGAATAATATTTAATAGTGTTTGCATGAAATCATTTATATGTGAAGTAAATGTGGAAAGTATGGTCAAAATCTACAAATTTTCAGTTGTAAGATGAATAAGACCTTGAGAGCTAAGGTACAACCTGGTAACAATAATTAATAATATATTGTAGAGTCGGGGATTTAGCTCAGTGGTTCCGCCGCCTGCCTTGCAAGCACAAGGACCTGAGTTTGACTTCCGGTACAAAAACAAACAAACAAACTATATATATATATATATATAGTATACTTGACATTTACTATGACCCTTAGTGGTCGCACTGCAAAAAAACAAAAAGATAATTCTGTGAGGCGATCATACGTTAATTATTTTAATAATGAGAATCATTGCACAAGTTACACTTAGGTTAAAATACCACATTTTACAACCTAATTATACAATCTATGAATTTGTCAGCAGTACCTGAATAAAGCTGGGGAAAAGTTAATGGTTTTTGAATTATAAACTAAATTCTCTTGAGCTTTGAGATGTTTATCTGTTCACCCCTTTGGCAAAAGAAATCCAACATGCTGAGTTTGTCTGATGATTGTATGGGAAGAATTGCCACCGAATCTCAAGCTGTTCAAACTACTTCTCAACAGCATTCAGGATAATCATTGCTAGCATGGCACTGAGATGGATCCTCATCCTGTAAACAGTGTTCAAAACTGATTCCTTTTGCTGGAAAGAGGTTCCTGCCACATAAATAGTAGAGGCCATAAAAATCGCGTAACAGGAGACATGAAATTGATAGGTGATTACTACGGCAAGAATGATTGACAGCAAGATGATGCAAAACATCTCTGACTGAGGGAAATGTTGCCCATAGGGGACTGCTTTTTCAACCTCTGAGAGATGATTTCTACTAGAATAAATAAGAAAATGCTATTAGCGTTCAGATTCCTCCTAGAATGACTGATTATCAGCAAAGAGAAGAAAAGGAAATAGAACCACATATATAGAAGAATAAAAGTGGCTTGGATTTTGCTTCCTATAAGATAGTGACTCTCAGACCTGTAAATAAATCTCAGAAATTCATGGTTGTTATGAAACCCTGAAGATCTAAAGTTTCATAAATCCAAGGGTGGAGACTTGGTCACAGTAATTTTTACAAGTCCCACAGAGAGTATCATAAATAGCTAGATTTGCTAAGTGAAAATAAGGAATACTTTTATTGTGGTCCTTAAAAGAATATAGCTTCCATCTAGCATAAAATCTTTTTTTTATCATCTTCATTTCTTCCATATCATTGATCTTGCACTAATTTACATTTATACTATAGGACTTGTTTTTTAAATATCATAACATACATTTTGTGATCTCTAGAACAGATCAAGCAGTATCAATTTCTTTTAATAATGACAATATCTTTACAGTTTGAGATTCAGCTTGTTTTAATCAATTTTGGAGTATTTGTCAACCTCTCTCCAGCTTATCATTAAAGATTTATTTGTTATACCTGATTCTTAGAAATCCATGAGCAAGCCAAGAACTTCCAGGTATACATTTCCATTTGATGGTGAGGCTGCAAGAATATCAGTTTGATTATTTTTGCCAATGATAACAAATTCATGAATAAGATTTGACATAAATAATTGAATTTATCCAGGGACTTAAACTAGCATGGTGGAAACAAAAAATTCAAGGAATTGGTGACATTCATTAGGCTGAGGATGGTGATTTTGCAACAGTAGAACAAAGTGGTTGGAGTTGGTATAAAAGATAAAGTAGGTGAGTATGATAGGCTTAGATGAAGGGAACCAGCAGAGGTACTAAAGCACATATGAGAAGACTATGCAAGTTAAGTAGAAAACCACAAACAATCAAAAACATAGATAGGTAAAAGTATCAAGGATAGTTAACAGTACCCCTGTTGTAAATTTTTTCAACATACAAAAATAAGCCTACATTTGTTGATTATTCCTGTTATAGAAATAAAGATCATTTTCTTTGAAAATACATAACATCTTTGAGATAAGAAACTTAAATATTTCGTATTGTGATTGAGATTTCTCAAGATGCTAAAAAAAAGTTTGGGTAAAGGGGAGAATAGTGAACAAGAGAATAAAATACTCTCTGAAAAATGGGGAGTGCAGGACTGTGATAAAAATGGAAATGAAGGTAAAAAAACCCCCATATGATATAGATAAATAAGATACAGTGTTAATGAAGTTGATTTTCTGGTATAGAAATGGGCAATGAAGATAATTCCTGGCTTTTCCCCTGTCTCAATGTGGTGTTTATGCAAAAAATAATTTCTTGTATTTTGTTAGTGATCTTTCCATTACTATAACATATACCTGAGATAATCAACTCAGTTCATAAAGAGAAAAGGCTCACACTAGTAGAAGTTTCATTCCATGCTAAATTTGCCCTATTTCTTTGGGCAAACGGTGAGGAAACACATCATGACATGTGTGTTTGGTAGAGCAAAACAGCTCACCTCATGGAAAGGAAGCAAAGAGAATGAGAGCAAGGTACTGGAATCCCACAGATGTGTCACAGTAACACATCCAATGACCTCAAATCTCCCACTGGGCCTATTTCTTAAAGGCTTCACAACTTCCCACAAGTAGCATTCTGAGGGCCAAGCCTTTAACACTGAACATTTGAGAGAGATTTAAGATCTAAACTCTAGCATACATAATAAAATTTCACATTTAAAAAATATATATTATTTATTTAATGTTTAAAACTCAGGTAATTTTTGGGCAAAAAAGGTCCTACCTTTTAAGTATGCTTACAATCTAATCATATAGAACGAGAAACTGGGATAAGGGTACTTGAAAATAGTTATTGCTCCTAAATATAGAACAATTTTGCATCAAAAATCTTCTATTGTGGCACAGAAAACCTATTTTAAATCCAGTTCAATGGTTTAAGAGGTTATATGATTCCCAAAATTGGAGATGGAAGTGGGAGCTGCAAATCAAAAACTCACATTATTATTTAAACAGAAATGTAAAATTATGCTGGAGAGTAACATTTTCTTCTTGGTAGAAAGTAAAGTCTTATCCAAAGAAATCACTGAAGCACGTAGCAAAAAGAATAGCATATTCTCAACTTGATTGATTTATTGTGTTAAAAATAAGCTAATGAGCAAACTTAAAATTTTTCTTTGAGGTTAAGAGAGAAATGTTAACCATGAATGTATGTATTGAATTTTTAAAATAATTTATAATTTATTTTAATATATTTGCAACTCTTCAGAAAAACAATTAATAGATGCTATTGGTAACCACGTGTCAAAGTGTGCAATTGATGAGGCCTTTGAAAGTGACACACATCATGTCTAAATCACCTCATTCATTAATTATTTCGTTCAACAATTAAGCATTCTTGTTACTATGGGGCCCAATTTAATGAATAAAACTAATTATAATACCATACAAACAAATCAAGAAATATAATTATATCATGTTAATCCTGAGGAAGTATTACTTGAATACTTGAGATTCTACATTCTATTACTTCAGATTCTACAAGGTGAGAAAATCCTAAACCTATTTTTTTTAAAGAGAAAGACATACCAAACTGTGAGTTCCTGTGCGATGAGGAATCACTGGTGTATTCACTAAATTGAGAGAATATCACCATGACTTGGTACTGGAAGAGAGGGAGCTTGGTGTGAAATGAGCCTGAACACAAATTAGGAAATAAACTGAACATGACATTGGATGTTGTTAGTCATGTTCAAGTTATTTTATTTTATATTTACCCAAACAAAAATCCATAAATATTGGTTAATAGCCTCAATCATTCTACAAAACAGCCAAATACACAAATCTTATTAGCTTAAAATGCTAAGATTATTTGGCTCACACAACTAAAGGTATTCTCTGTACCTAAACATAGGTTAGGATTGGAGATAGTTCTCTGCTCTTCATGTCTCTTACACTACTTTTGGCCATGGACTATCCTAGACAAGTTCTTTCTGTAAAGATTACAGGAATATTAGAAATCAGGTAGAAAATCTGGAGGCATCAAATGGTTGGACATGGAAATGGAACACTTTCTCTTCCAGCTTCAAATATTGGTGAAATCAAATGATATGGTTGAATTTAGAGTCAAGAGCCAGAGAAATATACTCCACTACTCTGCTGTGAAAGTAGAAATAATGAAAACTTCTGAGTATTAGTGTAGTAATCCACCCTAAAGAAAAGATTAAGTATATATGTGTGTGTGTATGGATGAGATACATACATACATATGTAGAGGGAGGGACAGAGAGAGAGAGAGAGAGAGAGAGAGAGAGAGAGAGAGAGGGAGAGAATAAATTGGCACTAATTCCCTTTGAAAAGAACTGACTCAGTATGGAGAATAAATTGGACATCTGTCTGTCTTGTCTGTCTGTCAGTCTGTCTCTGTCTATCTATCTATCTATCTATCTATCTATCTATCTATCTATCTATCTATCATCTTTCTATCAGTCTAGAAGTCTGTAATATTCTTTTTGAAAATTGATTGAAAATCAGAGGTTCTCTGGCTCTGGATGAGAGAGGTGATGAAAAAAAGAAAGATAAATTTGGAACATATTTAAGATAAAAAAATCAGCATGCCTTGGTAACACCTTTAATATAGGGATAGACTGAGAGGAAGTGACTGAAGATACTATGATTTCTTCTGTAACAAATTGGAAGTCAAAAAGAGAGAAGCAGAAAATGATCAGATTTAAAGAACTAGATAATTAATAGCATTGCTTTGGACATATTTAATTGAAGGTAATTTAGATATATTAGTCAAACAATTGTATATTAAGGTTTGAATCTTGGAGGGAGTTCTCTATTGAGAATTAAAATAATGAGCATATTGAATTACTTAAGAAGAATGCTAAGTAATAATGAGAAGCCAGGTCTTCATTGAAAGCCTAAGTAGAGAAATGTCAGTCTACAAAGGAGTGATAAGAAGCATATAGAAAGGTTAAAGAAAAGATGCAAATGGTTGTGTCATGGAGTTAAGTGAAGAGTTTGCTACATTATGTTAAGTAAAATAAGTCAAGCACAGAATGACAAATACTTCACCATCTCATTTATATGTAGAATCTAGAAAGGAGTTGATTTCATAGATAGAGAAATGGTAATTATTCAAGGGCAAGGTGATAAGAGAAATAGGAAGAATTATTTCAAAGGATATATAATTATATTTAGATGTGGGGATGAATTAAATGTATTACATAGAAAGACAATTAATTAAAATGTATTATATTTTCAAAAACAGAGTTGATAAATGGTTTTACTAGAAAAATGAAAACTACACAATGCAACCCATTTACTATTTAGCTAAATTTACCCATTTTATAATGCATATGTATTTCAAAACACATAGTACATGGAAAAGCATACAATAGTACTTGTTAGTTTGAATAATTAATGAGAAATAAAATCATTTAGAGTTGAATTTTCCTTTGAAGTCAAATAAAATAAAATAAATTGAAGGAAGATCACCACAACTTGGCAATGGAAGAGAGGGATCTTTTGTTAAATGTACTGCATTTTTCGTATAAATTGGGATTGTTTCAAAATGTAATTGGTTTAAGATTGATCTATATGGTGGTAGCTGTTAGGTGAAAAGTATTCCAGCTATTGTTTGTTCACTTTTGCTCTTATATTTAATTTTATTGAGATAATTTCCAGTGTTCTCACCTCTCTAATTCCTGTGAAAAAGAAGGAGAAGGAAAGAGAGAGAGACAGAGAGAGAGAGAGGGAGGGAGAGAGAGAAAGAGAAAGCAAAAGAGAATGGAAGAAAGGAAGAAGAGGGTGAGGAGTGGGATGGGGGAGAGGAAGGGGGAAAAAGGAGTGGGGAGAGAAGGGGAAAAGGAAAGAATAGGGGAGAGGAGGTAGAGGAAGGTAGAAGGTGACAGTGGAGGAAAAAAAAGAAGAGAAGAGAAGAAAAGGAAGGAAAAGGAAGGAAAGGAGAAGAGAATAAAGGAAAGGTGAAGAAAAGAAAAGAGGAAAAGAAGGGAAAGGAAAGAAAAAATGTGGCTATAAGACAGTATCATGCTCTTTAGGGTTTTATCTTTCCTTTCTCTTTTATTCCTTTTTATGTAAAAGTAACACTCCTCACACTCTTCCCAGAGCTAAACATAATACATGTACATAAAAAGCACAGAATAAAAGAATGCTGCCCTAGGGAAACATGACACTCCTCTAAGAGCAATTATAGCAAATAGAAGCACGACAAGAGAAGCTGCTAAAAATATGATGCTGATCTGTTTTTTGACCACAGGCTATTGGATGTCAGTCACATTAGTGGCAAAAATAATACCCTAATAAAACACAGCAGGTATGTGTGAAGTCTGAGGCTGAAGTATAATATGGTTAAAATATTAAATTTAAAGTTCTTACTGTATTGAGAATGAGGAGTAGTACATATAATTGGGAGATCAGCTTTTGCTTTTAAGGTCGTTAATTTGTTTTATGTCAGGAAGTTTGTTCCAAACCAAAGTTTGGAGAAAGAATTATGTTGCAATTCAAGTGAATAGAAAATCTTTGATTTACTTATGAGAAGCCAGGCTGATTTACTTAATAGTTATGACATAAGGACTTTCTATGAGTTCCAGAAACATTCAGTAGTCTTATTCTTAGGTTTCTGCACAACTTAGGTTCACATTGATTATTCTATAGGGAATGAGGTTCTAGCCTTTTTCCAAGAGAGATCATTGTCAAAGTCAACAACACTCCATAACAGAAAAAGCACTGGTCACCACAGGTAACCAAACAAATCTTTATCATTCTGTTAGAAATCACTATATTTGAATGACTTTTTTACAAATACATGTAATAGAATACATGGAGCAATTCAGAGAATTTAATTTATTTAAAATTTCATTTATATATGTTTGTGATGCAGAGTGATCACATTCATCTTGCATGCTTCATGCATACACACACACATATAGTATCTTGATCATGTTTTTTCCTCCTGCAATTATTCAATATTTATGCTTTCACTTTGTATTATGGGCTCAAGATCTATCCACTTTTTTACAAATGGCTTAAAAAGAAGTTGGTTATTTTTTTCAAAGGGGCCAAATCTGTTTGCCTGAGAAATGATAGCCTCTTTAACAAATGGTGCTAGGAAAATTGGCTATCCACATTGAAACTAGATACATATCTCTCATTGTGCACTAAACTAAAATAAAAATATATCAAAGTTATAAACATTAGAATATAAACAATCTGCTAGAAGACAAAATAAGTAAAACTCTTCAAGATATAGGTATAGGCAAAGACTTCCTGAACAAATCCCCTGTAGCACAAGATACAATATCAAGAATCAAAAAATGGGATCACATCAAATTTTAAAACTTCTGCACATCAAAGATACCACTAACAGAATGAAGCTTAAAAAATGGGAAAAAATTTTGCCAGTTACTCCTCAGACAAGGGGTCAATATCAAGAATATGTGAAGAACTCAAAAAATTAGACCCCTAGATTTAAATTCCCAATTAAAAATGGGCATCTGAAATGAATATATACTTTTCAGAAGAAGAAATACAAACAGCCAATCAAGACATGACAAAAATTTCAACATTGCTCACCATTTGAGAAATGCCAATTAAAACAACACTGAGATTCCATCTCACTCCAGAAAGAATGGCGATCATCAAGAAGTCAATCCATAACAAATGCAGGTGAGGTTGTGGGGAGAAAGGAACTCTTCTTTATTTTTGGAGACTGCAAAATGATACAGCCACTATGGAAACCAGCATGGAGATTTCTCAATAAACTAAAAGTAGAAATTCCATTTGATCCAGCTATTCCTTTTCTTTATGTCTTCCCAAAAGAGTTAAAGACATTGTTCCCCAATGAAGTATGCATACCCACATTTATAGCAGCACAATTCATAGTAGCTAAATCTTGGAAACAGCCTATATGTTCATGAAATGTTGAATGGATAAAAATTATTGTATTTATATAAAATGGAGTACTACTCTGCTATAAAAAGGATAAACACGTCATTTGTAAGAAAATGGATGCACATTAAGATCATAATGTTAAGTGAAGTAACTCAGACACACAAGCTTAAATATCTATTTCCTGCAATGGCACAAGCAAATCCCCACCCCCAAGCCAGCAGAGTAACAGCTCCCTCCCATTTCCCATTTCTGGGAACTGCCACGACACTACACCTTCTCCCTTTTGTCATCCTCTTGTACCTTTGACCAATGTAACTCTGGGCTTTAAACGATTAGTGATATTAATTACATAGGCAGAATTGCATAAAACGTTAACAGCTTCTGTCAAAATACATTCTAATATGGTAATCACAGAAACCAATTCTGATCTTTGAGCTGAAATATCTCATGGTTATCTTATATGAAAATCTCAATATATATAAAGTAAGAAATAAAGGAAAATAGGAAAAAGAGACAGGAAAAATGCATTGTAATCCATTGTGGACAAAGTATTTAAAAGTGTACTTTGACTTAGCATAATTGTCTTACATGTTTGCTATATGGTTTGGCCTATTAGCCAGGCTTTTAAGCTATATATATGATAGTTAACTTTATAATGTCTCTTGAGAAAAATAAATGAATCTGATGTTGGAAAAATCAAAGCTAGGTATCAGGTAGGGGGAAAAAGAAGAGAACTGAAATATGTTATATACACATAATCCCCACAATTAATGCAATCACTGTGTGCTGCAAACATTCACATGAAAAGGAAAAAAAAATTTATGTATATCCATGATAATAGATAACTGCGTATTATAAAAGGACATCCAATATGCGAAAGAGCTACATTTAGTACTAAACATTTTAAACATTGTATCCCTAGAATCCATAATAATGACTACAATTTAATGGGTGAAAAATAAGTGGTTAATGAATAATTAAATTTCATAAAATAATTTCTTAACACACAGAAAAGTAAATAACAGAGTTTGATGTTTTTAGTCCTTATTGATTCAGGTAGATAATATTTTAGACAGAAACAAGGGGTTGCTAATATGCTGAGAAGCTGAATAAATTTCCCTTATCACAGAGAGCCTGTAGACCCTGTTGCTAGGTTAATTCTTAATTTTGAACTTTAGTCTTTTAAAGTGCTTCAACTATGTGAATTTGCTTTAGGTGATACTTAAGCATTTGAGCAGTTTACCCTCTGATCTGTTATGCTTTTGCTTAATGATTTTTTTGTTGTTTTATCTTCACTTGTAGGGTAAAAGAGAACTTGATTATAAAATTCGAATGTAACAAATGGATACTATTATCAATTTTAATACTACATGGTCTATTTAGGGGAATTATAAGTTTTCCTAGTTTAGTAATCAGCTCAGAAGTTCTAATAAAAGTATTTATAACTGTAATATTTATTTTATTATTGATTACTGTCTTCCATATTTGTAGCTCATGTGTTTTGCATTCACGTCATGATAATATTGAATAGCTTATTCTTTGAATCTAAGAAGTATTAAAAAATTTGTCATGTAAAACACTAATTCTGATTACACCAGGAGCCCTTAAAGTTATTGGTATGTTAATTGAATGTGGTTTGGGAAAAATGTGTCATCTGGCTTACAGCATTCATTTGCATGTTAATAACAAAACTTTGTTCTGTAGAGACATTTTCTTATTAAAGTGCTAACATAAGAGTTTGCTTAGAGATTATATGATATCAAATTATGAACTGAAAGTCATAATATGCAAAGAAAAAAATCTCAAATAAGCTATTTTCATTAAAGAGCCAAGAATCACATTGAAACCACTGATATGTGTATACATAAAGAGCAAAACAGAGATGTTGTAAGCTGAGATATTGAAAATTTCCTTTTCTTTTGAGAAAAATTCCTTTCTAATGATGATATAGAGTTTTGTGTTGGTCTGGTGAGCTTGTCAGTCTTCTTTGAGAATTTCTGGAAAGCTTCCCCTAAGAAGCTGGCATAGGATTGGAGGACCCTGCAACACAGATCTAGTGTAATTAGCAGTAACTGTGATGCTTTGATTCAGCTTCAGCAAGTAATCAGAAATATTTAAACGTCTTCATGTGCCATGAAACTCTACCAACTCAGAGGTCTGTAGACTCCCAGTAGACTTTCTTCTAGATTCTCTGTCAGGGTACTCTATTCCTAGATCTTCAATCTTCCTTAATTTATATTTTTTTAAAATACATGTAATCAGGTATTCTGTACTAATATCTTCTACAAAAGTTTTCAGAAAGCTATGATTACTAAAATGATTTTATGTTTAGAACTCTCATTATTTAATCCAGCTGCTTCAAATTTTACAATTATGTAGTTTCTTTTGTTGAATACATACTCATCTCATGAAGATCATAATATTATATAACTACATTGTAGTTTTATAAATGTAGTGCATAGAATTCCTTATAACTTATCTATTCATTTCTTATATTTATTTGATTTTTTCCATGGGGAAATGGGATAAAATTTGAACTCAAGTTATAATGATTTATAATTGTAACTATATGAATATCAGGATAAATGATTGGTTTGTGTTTTGTTGGATTTTCTTTAGGCACTTTTTTGTGGCTTAGATTTTTCAAGTTATTTTTCTTTCTTAGAGGAATAAATACAAAAATGCAAGTTGTATGGTCTCTAATTTATAATTATATTCTAAAAATGATAGTAGTGAGTAATAATTACTTATGATGATGTACTTGCATTTAATCTTTTGTTGTTCCTTTCTATTGTTGCTTGTCACTAGCAGGAGCCTAGAAGTGAAGGAAAGGAAAGGAAAGCTAAAGAAAGGAAAGGAAAGGAAAATGGAAAGGAAAGGGAGAGAGAAGGAAGGAAGGAGGGAAGGAAGGAAGAAAGGAAAGAAAGAAAAGAAAAAAATTATACTGCTGTAGGAACCAGCCTATGAGTTCAGACCTGACCAAGAGGTGATGAAGATGAAAAATAGACACAGAAATAGGTTAAAATCTGGACTGCCGGGGGCTCACGTCTGCCTTCAACATAGAGCCCCAAATGACTGGCTCACTTTGGCTTTATTCACTCAGACACGGGCACAATCTAGTAGAGTTCCACAGGATTCATCTGTCTCCCACCTTCCACAGTACTTCTCAGGGTGAGCAACTTAACCTTAGGTGTTTTTACTTGTCTCTGTAGCATGTTAGCATGGTTTCATGCCCTCTTGCTTCTCAGTGCTCATGGAGGAGGCCAATTAGGCCTCATTCTTCCCATCTTGTGCCCCATGTCTCCCTTTTTTGTTTTATAATAACAGCAGTTTGAATATCAATCACTGCTGTTCATCCTAAGGTGAAGTATATAAGTGTCAATGAAGACTATACCTCCATTCACAGTCATAATGTATCCGTACTGGCTCTTTTCAAGGGCCTAGCCCTATCTGACTACTTATACTATGACTAACTTTAATGCTCCCCCCTCTGGAGAGGTATCCCTTAACTGCCAAGAGGGGCCATGGGCACAGACTGCTCTAACTACTTCCTGGTGAAGAGGGACATAGTTGTGATCAGCAGTCAGAGATACCCTCCACGGGATCTATTCAAAAAACATGTGATAGATGCCAGGGATTTTCATCTCAGGTAGGTGCTGACCATGAACAAGTCTTTATGCCTCTCAATAGTTTTCTTCAGTTGTCGTCTGAGGGAAGGCTTTCATTGTTGAGAGCAGAGTTGAGTTCCTCCACAAATGCATCATGGGAAGGACTTATCCATGGTTCTATGCTCTTGGAGGGTATCCATTTCCTGCAATGGCACAAGCAAATCCCCCCACCACCACACCAGCAGAGTAACAGCTCCCTCCCATTTCCCATTTCTGGGAACTGCCACAACACTGCACCTTCTCCCTTTTCTCATCCTCTTGTACTTTTGACCAATGCAATTCCGGGCTTTAAACGATTAGTGATATTAACTACATGGGCAGAATTACATAAAACATTAACTGCTGCTGTCAAAGTACATTCTAATGGTAATCACAGCAACCAATTCTGATCTTTCAGCTGAAAATCCAGGGGTAGCAGTTTTCTGGTGATTTTGCATAGTCCAGTAAGCCGCAAAACCTAGAGAAGATCCATTGGTAAAATGAGTTGAAACATTTGTAAGAGAGTTGTCTGCATATTTCTAGGTAAATAAACGAATGATGACAATACAGCTGTACAAACTTATCTGAAGGATAATGATTGTCAAAGTTAGTGGCAGGAACAGAAAATGCAAAATTAATTCGGTCCTGTGGGCTTAAAAAGGATGGTAAAAAGCAAATCCTTAAGATCAATAACTATCTTAAGCCAGTCTCATGTAACTGCAGTGTTTATGGATATGCCTTATTTTGCACAATTAAAACACTGTATCTTTGAAGAAGCCTGATTTTATTTAATTAAACCAAACACAGCTTGGGCAAACAGTGGGCCTTCGGTACCTACACCTTGACACACTTTCAAGGAGGTTCTGAGAGTGTTAGTTGCTCAGATTGCACTAGGGCTTGTTTACAGTACACATTAGCATTCTCAAAGGTCAGCTGCAGCACCACGATTTCTGCAGCTTGGCGGTGTGGAATCTGTCCTTGGACAACTTCCTGCAACCTAGCTAAAAACTGGGCTTAGGGCTCACCAGGGCCTTATAGAATGTGTAAGAAAGAGTGAAGGGGAATACCGTGCTCAGAAATAGTTATCCAGGGCCCTGCCGAGGTCCTGAGTCTCACTGAAGATGCCAAATCACCCTGCTACAGACAGGCAGCCACCTGGTTCCACACTACAAAGACACAGAGGACACCAGATCACCAGACCAAGGTACTGAGTCCCGCTGCTCCCAGCCCAAAGGAAAGGGCTTTTGGGTCACCATCCCTACCGCTGCTCCCAGCCCCTGTCCCACCTCTCCCAGCTCAGAGGAGGTAATCAAAGCAGGTGCTAACAGCCCCCCGCCCCAGTCGAAATGAGAAAACATGTAAATAAGTCTCAAAACCAGACTTCCAGATCACCTAC
>NW_004624750.1:24523450-24572475 GCF_000247695.1 Heterocephalus glaber | reverse complement strand
AGGGGAAAGGAAAGAAAGGAAAGGAAAAATGCTGAGAAATGGAAAAAATGGAAATAAAGTCTTTGTAAATAGGGAAGGGTGGAGAGCATGAAGGGAGGGCTAGGAATGGGGAAAAAATAAGATCCAAGATGCATTATGTAAAGGTACAATTCCCAGTGAGAAATATAATTGTGTTGTATACCTACAATATACCAATAAAAGAATTTTTAAAAAAAAAAGAATAGTTATCCAGGCTCCTTTCATCATAAAAGTCATTTCCTGATATGCCTGGTCTGGAAGTGTTAGCTGTGTGATTAGATCTGAATATGGACCTGTTTCCATCAGGATTTCTTCTATAATTTCTGGGTATCCCACTGCCTGATTCTGTCCAGCTTGCTCAGCTGCTAACTCTTGAAAGTTAGCATGAAAAGTTAAGTATTGCATCGCCCAAGAGGCAGGACTTAGCTAAATATTTGGTATCTAAGGGAGGCAAGCACACAGCTCCTAGTACAGACTCCAATAAGCCTATTGTGAATTGTTCATGCGTGGTTTATGACACTGGATTTTAATTCTTTAAGCAACTCATACTCTAAAGGATGGTGTTCATGAACATTTTGTTGCAGATTGTTAGGGTCACTATGAATAGTAATTGGAAATGCATATGTCTGGAAAAGCTCTCTGTTAAGTGCAGCCTGTCTAACCAATCTTTGTAAAGGAGACTACTTCTGTCTCAGCCACAGATGGAGGAAAAGGCAAAAGAAGAGGAGACCTAGGTTCTTCGCCCTCATCTTCATCTTCTCTCAAAGGTGCACTAGGTGTACGATGTTCCCCCACAGTTAAAGGGCAAAGAACTGCATGAACCAAGCCCCATGTGCAGAAAGTTTTAAAAAGGGGATATAGCAAAGCTGAGTACCAGCATCTCCAAACCCTCTGTTACTCAATCCCAACTCTCTACATCAAATGTACCCATCTGAGAAGACCAAGAATTATGTGTGATAACATCTTGCAACATCTGAGAAATTAACTGGGTACTAACTTGAGTGCCAGACTGGTGCAACAGAATTTCCAACAAAGGCATATAATGTTGTACTTCAGTCAATGAATTCTGCCTCATTACCCTGGATGACACTACCACGTGTACTCATGTTTTTTTTCTCACATTTTCTTTTCCTTCTGTTGCTCTTTTTTGCCACTTGTCATTTTCTTTTGCTGTTTGTCATTTTCTTTTGCTGGCCTGCACCTCTGCACTGTGGC
The DNA here is from genome assembly GCF_000247695.1 of Heterocephalus glaber. The sequence continues at coordinate 24,571,242 of NW_004624750.1, read as the reverse complement.
AGTCTCTGTCACTGATATACTAGACTTTTCCCCTCGTGCAGACTTCCCTGACCAGGTCCCTGTTGGGGGACCACCTATGGGAACCAGCCTGAACCTGACAAAGGGGTGATGAAGAAAAATAGAGAGACACAGAAACAGGTTAAAATCTGGATGGCCAAGGGGCTCATGTTTCCCTTCAACATAGAGCCCCAAATTATTGGCGCAGCTTGGCTTTGTTCACCCAGACACAGGTACAAGCAAATAGAGTTCCACAGGATTCAACTATCTTCCAACCTCCATGGTACTTCTCCGGGTAAGCAACTTAACCTCAGGTGTTTTTACTTTTCCCTGCAGCATGTCAGCACACTTGCCTGCCCTCTTTCTTCGCAGTGCTCTCTGAGGAGGACAATTAGGCCTCATTCTTCACAACTGGTTGACAATATCCTTCTACCCTTAATTTAGCCTCAGCAAAGCACTGAGGTCATTGGTGAAACATACAGATGATAAAGGAAGCTTCAAATTATGTTATTTACTCTTACTAGAAAACTACGTCCAATTTCCTTCTGGACAGCTTTATAACAGCTCAGCGATACTGCTATGGCTAAGTCCCCTAAAAGCTACATTCTAGAAACGTAATCCTCAAATTTCTATATCAATGCTATGTGGATGTGGGGGTTTTGAGAAGTAATTATGATTAATGAAATTATGACAATGGAGTCCCATTTAGTATTAGTCTACTTATAAAGAAGAACTCACTTTCTGTGCCTTACCCTGTGTTGTCTTCTGCCAGGTTATGCAGCAAGAAGAGCATCACCAATAGAGATACATTCTCTTAAACATTCCACACTCCAGAACCATAAGCCAAACTCTATTCTTTATCAATTATCCAATCTCTAGTATTTTGTTATAGTAACAGAAAATGGACCAAAAAAGATATCTACATGCATAAGGCTAAGCTTATTCTCCTTTTGTCCCAAACCTGTTCCCCTTTACATTTTTCCTTTTCTTGGTGAGTAGCACCTTCAGGTTGTGAGTTACATAAATCAGAAACCCAGGAATTAGCTCCTTTTTTCCATCATATTTAGTCTTTAATCTCATTGGGGATAAAACTCTGTTTAGCTTCCTTTGCACTTCTTGAGTACCTCCCTTCCTTTCCATCTTCACAGTAACCTCTCCAGCTCAGACTACTACTGCCTTTCTGCTAGACTTCCCTAAAAATTTCCTTAACAGGATCCCTTGACAATCAAATCCAATCTCCATACTCTTCTAGAAAGCATCTTTATAAAGTACAAATGTGACCATGTAATTTCTGCACTAAGAATCGTTTAGTGGCTTCTTTTTCTTTCAAGTTGAAGTCCTCACAAAGCTTATGACATACTGGAAGAAACTTTCATAGCCTAACCGTTTTGACCTCCTACACTGCTGTGTGGGTTGACAGTCAGTCTACAGTTTGCTACCCTGACCATACTTAAGCTTAAGCTTCCTGCTTTTCTGACTCATGAAATTCCTACCTTAAGGTTCTTCCTTCAGCCTAGGCATAGCTTGTCTTTTTTTTTTTTATGTAGTAAACTCTTCCTCCATCAAACTTTTATGAAGACTGCTTTTGACAGTCTCTTGCTACCTTCCTGGATTTTCATGTACTTTCTCAGAATTCTCATAAAATCTCATTTTTGCTGTTATAAAATACTTGGTAAGTTGAATCATGATTGTCTTTTACTATACATAAACATCCTAAATCTAGATATTGGGTTTTGTATTTGGTTTCCTCCATTTCTAGCAAAGTACTTAACATATGGTATACCATTCACATTTATTTGTTGGACTAATGAACAAATTAAACAAGATTGATTTATTAAATTTGCAGTTCTTGATTTTCCTGTTAGGAGGTACTTATATCAATACAAATAAACCTATATACAATAGAATCAATTTTTGTGTCTAGTTGACAAGTTTCCTATTTAAAAGTCACTAATGCATGTAGGAAAGTCACTTCTACATATAACACCACCAGCCCACCTTAAAACGTCAGACTTATCTTTGATCTTTCTTTGTAATGGTTCATATCTAATAGTAAGTCCTTTGAATTTGCCCCTCAAATATATCTTGGAGGCTTTACCTAACTCTACTGTTAATCCCTACATTATTACTCCTTCTTCCTTCATTTCTCATCTACATTGGTCCTCACAAATAAAATCTCTTGTTTTTATCTCACCTACTTGCCTTTAATCTGTTCTCTATAGCGGCAATGTAGGTATCATTCTAAAATAGAAATTTGGGCTGGGATGTAGCTCAGCATTGATGCACCTGCCTGGCAAGTGCAAGGTTCTGTTTGATCCCCGGTACCAAAACAATAAATAAACAAACAAATAAATAAATAAATTAATTAAATAAGTAAACAAATAGACATTTATTGCTCTTGTTCTGTGCTTTAAAATTTAATAATTCCTTTATTTCATCCAGAAAAGCAAAACATTATCGATGTATGACAGAGAAAATACTATATTTATTTTATCAAAATTCTCTTTCACTTTTTTCTTGAATGCCAAAATAAATTCTGTTTCTCAGATTCTATTACTAATACTCATTGTATCTTAAATCATAGCATAAATAAACAAGGTAATCTTTCCTTTGTGAATCTGATGAAAGTGTGTTTTCTCTTAAGCATTCTAAAGTAACTTACATTGATTAGCATACATGATAACCACAACATTATGCTTAAGACATGAGTCTTGATTTCAATAACATTATTACATGTGGAAATTTAGGAAAATCACCATCATTCTAAATTTGTTACCTCTAGTAATTAGTACAGATGTTGAAAACTGAGCATAAAATTAAAACTCAGTAAAACTGGTCATTATCACCTATAAAACAGCCACATAGCATTGTTTTGAAGATTAAATGAGATGATCTGTGACTAAACATTTACTATAGTACTTGGATATTTTATGTGCATAATTAAAGCTAATACACGTGATTTCTATTATCTTCATAATGATTAGTATTTTATCATTGTCATTATTAATATAAATTACATCATTCAAATTTCTGACAAGTATCTCTAATATTAACCCTAAACTTACTTCACCTTTAAGCAATTCTAAACTTTAAATAATGGTGCTCTCTCAGCTATCCAACCAACAGGATATTGTTTACACAGTGTTGTTTAGTTTAGTTTGAGTGATCAAAGAATGCAGGTGTAGCATTTCCCATTGAAAATTTAAAATATTGCCTACTATCTTCTGAAACTTTATTCTTGTGATTAATGAACAAAACATAAATTACTTCCTTGTGTGTAAAATTTGGGAGAAGGAGCTACTCCAATAAGAAGAAACTAACAATGATTTCCTGTGTGATATCTTTCCACTAGGGTCTGACAATGGCTCTAAAATTCCAGATAGGTTTAGTTTGTTATGCAACTGGTATTTTAGTATCATCTCAAAAAGCTATTATCTAAATATATTTGGGGAAAAAAGGAAAAAGTAGTTAGTACACTCTTTAAATATATATGAGAAAGGATTTCAAACCTACTTCACATTCCGGTATTTCTAATTTTATGAGTCAAGATACTTAAACACTGTCAGAAGTATATGATTTTCACTTACAGGTACATTGTAGCATACTCAAAATTACAATTGAGTTATGAGTAATAGCTGTGATTTTTTAGAAGCTGAGAATGAAAATGAAATACTATAATATTTACTTCTCCATAGAGTATATTTAGTGTACTTAAAACGTGTTAGTATAGATTTGAGCAGGTAATAATTGACTATATTTTAAGGCTGGAAGCAAAGCCCAAGGCACTAACTCAAGCAGGTCATTAGCACACTGGTAAAAATGCTCACAGGCTACATTATGACTTTCTATTTGTGCATTTTATACATTATATTTATTACTGAAGATGCTGAAACTACTTGCATTAAATCACTTGATAATTTATTAATATTATTTTGCAAATTGACCATTTTAAAATATGTTAAACTTTTATATTTAATTTTTCTCTTTACTACTCACCTTATTTCTTTCAATAATAATGAATAACTATGTGCTTTCACACCTTAGTTTTTAGATGCTCTAATGTTTAGTAGGCAAAAATATAATAGTATATTTCCCCCAAGTTTAGCAAGTTATGTCTGTACTTGTTAAATACTTAATAAATTTTTATTGCTGTTTGAATCATTAATCAAAAATTTACTATTTTAAACAGCATACCAATAAAGATTTTAAGAAATAGAAAGCTGTGCTTGTAATCATGAACATCTTATCTGTACATTTCAATTTATTAAATATTTTTAAAAGAAATCTTTCCCCATATCTTCGGATTTTCTCTAAACAGTCTTGAATGAGAATGTTTTCACACTCATGTTTTTCTGAGTTTATTAGAGATATTGAAATTTTCTTTGCTTCTCATGGAATTTAGAAATTCTTTTCTGCTTATCTGAAATCAAGCCTTTCCTTACTCAAAGTCTCTGCCTTTTTCTTATTTCTATACACCTGTGCTCCTCACTACAATCTGCTCAGTATCTTGAAATCTTCCTATCTTCCTCAGGAACTTTTCTCTAAAGGCTTGTAAACATAAAAATTGTCAGTAACCAGTCATCTAATGTAAATAATGAGACAGTAGCTATCAATTAAAGTGAGTGTTGGGACTTGCAACAAAGATGTAGTACATACTTTACCTAGGATATTAAATTTTAGAACTTAAGTATTGTACTGCTCTTTGCAAAATTTGGCTATGGGACCAAGCTCAAACTCCTGTGTAGTCCTTTCACATCCAGCCTTGTCCACTGACACAACTTGTCATCCCATGATTCTGAATGTGCACAACTCCAGTTTTACTTGCATCCAACCCTCCCCATTTTTTCTATAGTACTTTGTACCTTTTTATAGACTGATCTCTCTGCCTGGGTTTCCTTTACAGCTTTCCCTCTCATATCTCTCTAGATTGATTGGACACATTTTTCAAATTTTGGTTGTGTTGTTTTCTTTCAGAAATATTCACTCAAGTCAAATTAGTGACATGATGTCGTAACTACTGTAGAATTTATGATAAAATTATTTCTTTCTGATATCCTCAATAAGATTTGGAGATTTTGTGGACATAAACGTCTCTCCAAAACCATATAGTGTCTTATTTTCATTACTTCTTAGTGAGCTATTGACACGAGTTTTTTGCATCAGTTAGCAATTGGCTCCTTTTATGGGGTTTCAACTCACATATTAATAAGACTATCAAGGTGAGCTGCAGCACCTTCAGTAACCTTAATTTATATCTTTTTTGATTAGCATTTGTAAATGCATATATATCACCTCAAGATTACAAAATGACTTCCCCATTCCAGTGTCATAGCTGTATTCTGGCAAGAACCACAATGTCAAGAGGTAAAAGCGTGTGTCCTGGCTACATTAGTATTGTATAATTAAAAAGTTGTATTTTTCCATATAGTAAAGTTGAATCAGTGTCTATAGATCAATTGACTTACATGGAGAGAAAAAAATCATTGAAGAAAAAGAAACAACTAGGAAAAGAAAACAAAAATGTAGACATTTCACTTGAAGAATTTAGATTGAAGAGAAGCATAAGCTTGTCTTTGGAAAAAAAAACCACATAATAAAAATGCCAAATACTAAGTCTGCTTGTACATGCATGATTGAGAAAATGTCTTTTTCTTTAGATTCAGCTGGGCTCAGCTCAGTATTTTCTGTAACGTTGTTGATCAAGACACCTCCATCGCAGTTTGTGTGGTCCACTTCCTATCTTCTCACAGGTGTCTCATGTATTGTTTGTTTGTTTTGGTGACATCTAATTTGCTAATGACCAGTAAGTAGGTGACAATGGATCAATATCATATCTCACCCCAATAACATTTTTACACTTTTTTTAGAGATATTTGAGAAAATATTCTTTAATATAAGGAAATAACTATTTTTCATCACTAGAAAAATCTATGGCAAGAATAGTTATGTATGGATATGGTTTTTTAACCATGAACTGATAATAATATTTATATTATTTTGCCCCTGAGATATTTAGAACTCTCTACTCACTACCAGATTGCCCCCACAAGTAGCCATGTTCTACAGTGCTAGATTTATTATTAAATCCTACCACTTACAAATGATAATTGACTAATTGCTCTTTCACTTTCTTGCTTATACTCTTAAGCATAGAGTTCCTAGAAAACACACAATCAAAATTTTTCACCTCCTATCCATTCCATAGAGCACCATCAACATATAATAGAAGTTCTCTGGGCAGTTTTGTCCTTCTCTGGGAACCTAGAAATTTCTCATTTGCTTTTTTTAGGATATCCCATGGAACTTGTGATTCAGAGAAAGTGATGATTTTGCCAGACACACTCACAAGATACCCAGACTCACTCAGAAGGTGCTCTCGCTTCTAATCTCCCATCCCTGAAGATCTGAAATCAGCATCTGAAGCACATAATTCTCAGCGCTTCACTAATAACTCTCCACTTTTTAAAATATGTAAGCAGTGTATCCAATTTGTTCAAAAATTTAGCCTCTCAGCTGAGCATGGAGGCACATGCCTATAATCCCCACGCTCCGGGAGGCTAAACAGGTGAAGAACAAGTTCGAGAACCTAGCCTGGGCAACTTAGTGACTTAGTGAGACTCTGTCTCAAAAAAGGAGGGATAGGGCCATGGATTTAGCTCAGTGGTTCCTCCGCCTGCCTCAGAAGCAATCCCTGGTACCAAAAAAAAAAAAAAAAAAAAAAAGAGGGATAGGATGGGGATGTAGCTCTGTGCAAAGGCCCTTGGTTCAATCCTCATTACTGGGGGGAAAAAAGAAACAAACAAATAAAATTAAAAGTAAGCCTTTGCAATTTATAGTCAATAGATTAGGGGTTGCCTGCAAAGGGGATAGGAAAAGTAACTGTAAATGTGAATTCTGACTTGTGGTGATCTGTCCAGAACTTGCTAAATGTGCTAAAAAAGAAATGAGATAATTTTATGATCTGTAAAATGTGCCCCGATACAGTTATCATTTTAAAAATCTAACCTCTGGGTTCCCTGGAAACACATTAGCTAGTGAGGGCTAAGTCAGTACAGGACAAGTGAGACGGAGATTGGGGTGGAGGACCCTTGTTCCTGTCTGTGTATCTGCTCCACTTCCGGCCCCATGCATTTCTGACCTCCACTTTCTCCTCAGATCCTGTCCTCACAGTGACCAAAAGTCTTGAGCCACCAGATAACCTTCAGATTCAAAATTACTTGAAGGAAACTTAAGAAAGTCCTCTCCTGCACTCTGCCTCCAGAATTCCTAGAAGCACATCAATGTTTTCTTTTCTTCATTTTTGTCCAGCTCCTTTGTCCATTTTGTTAAAATGACCTCTCAGTAACTTCTGCCTTCTCCCACTTTCAGCTGGAACAATATCTTGAAAATCCACATGCAAGTTTATTCCTATGTGTTGAGTCTAAGTTTTCTTTCAAAACCATGAGTTGGAGTGGAAGAATATATGGAGGAATACAGGGAAAATATGTAGACAAATGCAAGGTTAATAAGAGGCCTACACTTAGAGGAGGGTGTAGTCAGCATTCACCTTTCCACCAGTAAACCACTCGCAGCTTCTTTGTATTATTGAAGTCTTTGTTAACAGAGTTACTCCATAAAAGCTTTTAAGGCAAATATAAAACAGTGGCAGAGATACTTTTCATGACCAACACTAAAATATATCTTTGCCCTTGTCCTTGTCCTCCAGCTTTAGAATTGGAAACTCAGCCATAAAGAATGATAAATTAGAGGCATTTATAGCTAAGTGGATGCATATCGAGGCCATACTCTTAAGTGAAATAAATAGGACACATGTGTAAATACTGAACTGTTTCTCTGGTGTGAGAAAGTGAAAGTGTAAATGAGGACCAAAATGTATAATAGATAATGTGAAATAGGAAGCAAAGGTTCAAAAGGGAAGGGGAAGTAGGAATGGTGGGGGAAAGGAAACAAGGGAAAGAAAAAGCATAAGCAGGAAAATAAAAAGGAAACAAAGTCTTTGTAAATAGGAAGGGATGGAGAGGTTGAAGGGAGGGAAGGGGAAGGGGGAAAAATAAGAACCAAGATATATCATGTACGGGTACAAATTCCCAGTGATGAAGATGATCATAACGTATAGCTAAAATGTACAAATAAAGTTAATAATAAAAAAGGGAAGTTTAAAAAATAGCCCTGGAAAAAAGTTGGATGATGAACATCTTGTCTTTTCTGCTCTTCTTCTGACCTCCACACCCACAGTAAGCTCTCACCAAGAATCCAAGCTTCAAATGAAATATCACTAAATTTATCTCATGGAAACTTTCCATGGAGATCTCATGGTTACATAAGTCATGTGTCATATAGTTACTATACTTAATTGATGAACTTGAGTATTTTCGTTCTGGTGTGTTCTTTGTAGAAAAGTTATAGATGCTAGGAGAAAATTGGGTTGTTGAATAAAATTCCTCAGATGTGCCAGCCTCATTTTGGGAAGAAAAAAAAAGATGTATTCCTGTAAGTGATGTGGTCTCAGTGTCTTAAGATAGATATGCTCCATGGTCATGATCCAGAAGTTATTGTTGGACATCTTGGCCTCTAGACCTTGTAGCTTATGAAGAGCAGAGACCAAAGATTTATAGTATTACTGGGGGAGGGGGGCATCCATTGAGAACAATGACAGTGTCTTCATTTCTAGTCCTCCAGTTCATCAGTAAATCTTTTGTTTCTACATGTTGAAGAATCACTTTGTGTTGGATGAGGTAGCACACACCTGTAATCCCAGCACTCAGGAGGCTGAGGCAGGAGAATCATCACAAATTTGAGGCCAGCCTAGACAATATAGTGAGTTCAAGGCCAGCCTGAACTACACAGAAAGACCCCATTTCAAAACAAAACTAAACTAAAGAAAAAGACAACCAAAGAAAAAAAGAGAATCTTTTGTTTAGAGTTTTGGAAGATACTCATAGTCTTATAAGACAAGGAAACCATTTTGATAAGTAATATTTAAAATAGCTATGTTTGAAGATTTTATATATGCTTTTTCTTCTCATTCTGCTTGCCTTTCTCCCCTTCATTTTATCACTTCAGGGTGTAAAAACATGTACAAATGATACGTTTTTCCATTCCTCTCACTCTCTGCATCTCTGTTAAAATTTTGTGAAAATGTAAGTACCATTTTATATTGGCATCCCATTTATTGCTGGCTCTGATACATATTTTGTTTCTGAGAGATACACAGGAAAATAGCAGGTCATCCTTGGGATCCATTATGTGCAGGAGGGTAAGGGCATATTCAGACATTGCAAATCCTCAAAGTGCATTGTCCACAAGCATGGGGTTTGTCAAGAACTGTTTTTCTTGCTTAGGAGGTGTTTTCATTTTAAAAGCCTAATATGTTCTCTCACATGGACAGATAGCACTTACATCCCATCACAGCAGACACTGCAGGGCTACAACAATAAATATGGTTTTATTTGGGGAACATTTCTCATCATTTCCAGTATTGAGTCTCTTTGATAGCATAGAACTACATAATATTAGATATTTGTAATGGGAAGTTCAACTAACTATATATACAACTTTTTGTCTCCATTGTATTTCTTTCTAAAAGAAGACAAAGTTAAATATGAGAAGATACAAAAAAGCTAAGTTAAAATCATGAGGATAAACATAGCATGAGACTGTGCCAATCTGAAATAAGTTTAAAAGAATAATCTTTACAAAAAAGATCATATTTTAATTCAGTATAAACACAAAGATGTTTACTTCTCAGAAATCTAAGAAGAGTATATTAAAGTCCTTTTATCTCCCATGAAAAATATTAGTTTCTCATTTATAAATTTCCTGATATTTTACTATTACCTTATCTAATACCAAGAAAAGAACTTACTGGTCTTATTTTATAATTGTAAATATACTACCCAAAAAAGCAATTAAGTAATTTTATGAAAACTTTCATCCCACCATGCAATGGTATCCAATTCAATATTTGAGAAGGATTATTTCATTTTGGAGAGGCATTGTTATAGTTATGAAGACATATGACCATCCATTTTTACTACTTTCATGGGTATAATTCCACTGTAAAGTTCATTCAGAGACATTAGCTGAGAAATTTGGAAAGTATAGTATTCTGTCTTTGGGCCCAGAGCACATTTGTCATAGATGCATTCACTGGATATCTTCTATTCTGTTTTATTTCATTTATAATTTATACATAGTCTTTGGAAGTGCCTTTAAACTACTTCTTGGTTAGACTGTTTAGTGGAAGTTCACTGGATACATTCCAAAGCTTAATTACCTGCCTTAATTGAAAAACTTTCAGATTTGTATGAAGGTGTCATTTTCTTACTCCATAGATAATAGCTTAGTTTTGCTTTTCAAAGTAAACTTCCTCCCTATCTAAGCACACACCCACAAGTGGTTGAACTGTGACTACCTCCTGCTTATAATTACCAACAAAATGAAGAAAAATCACAGATTTTCCCTCCTGCAGTGTTGCTAAAAGAACACCTCAATCCTAGAAAGAAAAAAATATGTTTGCTGGAATTTGGAAATAACAAATTGTCAGAATATCATAAATAAAATGAAAGTGAGTTTCTATTTTATTTCAAAATATTTCCCCACTTTTTATTAGATTTTTAGAGTAATGGTTTAAAAATATTTTCTATAAACAAATGTGAAATAGACTCATTTGACATTTAATGAAGCATATGTAATTATATGTAGTTCCTAAAATAGTAGGTAGAAAAACAAATGTCCTGGGCAAACACAGTATTCCAATTTTGGCTAAAATTTCTATTTTACATTAAAAAACACTCAGTTATTATATATTACTTAAGAAAATGGCAGTGGAAAACTGTAAAATTATATTCAATTTAATAACTACTCAAATACACAGGTCAATTGGGATTAAACAAAATTTGTTGAAGACCTGTTATTATATGACTACCAGTACCAATCAACCTCAAAGCTATCTCTTTTCTTATTTTATGCTTTATTAAGGTATACTCCATAAATGAAAACTGCACACATTTAAGCTGCACAGCTATTGTGTTAGTATATGTACAAAGTGAAATGTTCAGCACTATCAGGCTAGCTAACATATACAACTGTTATACAATATAATATTGTTAACTGAATTACTTCGCTGTACATTAGATCTCCAGAAATTGTGCATCCCGTGTAAATGAAAATTTGATCTCCTTGACGAGCATCTCTCTGATTCCCCATTTCTCAGCCCTTAGCACTCACTTTTCTACTTTCTGCTTTTATGAAGTGGACTTCAGATTCCACACACGCATGAGACAAATTTGTCTTTGTCTGTGTTTGGTTTCCTCTACTTAGAATAATGTCATGTGGGTTCATCCATATTGTTAGAAATGACAAGATTTCTTCTTTTTAAGGTGAATTAATATTTTTCTTCATCTATTTATTCTTTTACATACACTTAGGCTATTTCCATATATAAGTTATAGTGAATAGTATCACAGATACCATGGTGATGCAGGTATATTCTCCTTGAGTCATTGATTTCAATTCTTTGGATATATATTCAGAAGTGTATTTTCTGTATCATATAGTTCTACTTTTAAGTTTTTTTGTTTTTTTTTTTTTTTGGTACTGGGGATCAAACTCGGGACCTTGCGCTTGCGAGGAAGGTGGCGGAAGCACTGAGCTAAGACCCCAGCCCACTACTTTTAATTTCCTGAGAAATCTCCATACTATTTTCCATAAGGGATTTACTGTGCCAATTTATATTCCCACCTAATATATGTAAGGTTTTCCATTTCTCTAAATCTTTTTATTGTTCTTTTTTTTAATAATAGCTATTCTAAGAGCTCAGAGGTAATAGCTCTTCTGTTCAAATTTTCATTTCCTTGGCAATCAGTGATATTGAGAACCTCTTCTCATACCTCTTATAGCAATTTCCATGTCTTCTTTTGGGAAATATTGATTTAGGTCCTTAGCCCATCTTTTAATCAAGTTATTTGTTGTTTTGCTATTGAATTCTGTGAGTTTCTTATGTATCATCGATATCTTCCCTTGGCAGACATGATTTACAGTTATTTTCTCCTGTTCTACACGCTGTTTTCACCCTGTTGTCTCCTTTGTTGTGCAGAAGCTTTATAGTTTTATACAATCCTACTTGTCTGTGTTTACTTTTTTACTTGTGCTTTTGGGATCATATTTTTAAAAATTCTTGCAAGAAGCTTTTTCCTTAAGTTTTCTTTTTTTCAAATTAAATTTTTGGTACATTTTAGGTATACAATATAATGGCATTCATCATTGGAAATTTGCACCTCTACATAATCTCTCTTGGTTCTTATTTTCCCCATTCCCCTGCCCCCTCTTCAACCCCTCCATCCCTCCCTATTTACAAAGACTTTGTTTCCAGTTTTTCGTTTTCTCATATTAATTCCATTCCCTTCTGTCTTCTCCCCTACCCCTCCCACTTCCCCTTCCCCTTTGCCCCTTTTCTTCCTATTTCACATTATCTATTATACCTTTTAGTCCTTATGTACACTTTCAGTTTCTCACACTAGAGAAACTATTTGGTATTTACTCATGTGTCCTATTTATTTCACTTAAGAGTATTGCCTCAATGTGCATCCATTTAGCTATAATTGTCTCTAATTTCTCATTTTTTATGGCTGAGTAGTACTCCATTTTATAAAACAACAACAACAACACATTTTCTTTATCCAGTCTCCAGTTGATGGGCAATTGGGCTGCTTCCAAGTTCTAGCCATTACAAACTGTGCTGCTATGAACATGGGTGCACATATATCACTGTGGTGTGATTCTTTTTTCATTTTTTGGGGAAGATACTCAGCAGGGGGAATGGCTGGGTCAAGTGGAACTTCCAGTCCTAGTTCTTTGAGGTATCTCCATGCTGATTTTCATAATGGTTGCACCAGTCTACACTCCCACCAGCAGTGGAGCAGTGTTCTCTTTCCCCACAGCCCCTCCAGCCATTTGTTATTGGTTGATTTCATGATAGCAGCCATTCTTTCTAGAGTGAGGTGGAATCTCCGCATTGTTTTCATTTGCATCTCTCAAATGACCAGTGAGATGTTGAACATTTCTTCATATGTTTATTCTTTATTTCTACTTCTTTGTCTGAGAAATGTCTGTTCATTTCAGATGCCCATTTTTGGATTGGGTCTTTAAATTTGGTAGGTCTGATTTTTTAAAGTTCTTTATAGATTCTAAGAACAGCAGGTGAAAATTTTTTCCCACATTGTGGGTTGTCTCTTCACACTGTTGGTGGTTTCTCTTCCTGTGCAGAAGACTTTTAATAAAAAGAGATCCCACTTGTTGATTGTTTGTGCTAGTTCATGGGCAACTGAGGTTTTGTTCATACAATCTTTTCCTATGCTCATGTCTTCAAGAGTTCTGACTAACCTCTGTTCCAGCTGATTCAGCATTTCTGTTGTAAGATTTAGATCTTTAATTCAGTGGATTAAAGGATCTGAAGACCAGTGGAACAGATTAGAAGATGCAGAAACAACTCCAGACACACTCAGCCACCTCATTTTTGACAAAGGATCCAAATACCCTCCCTGGAGGAAGACAGCCTCTTTAATAAGTGGTTCTTGAAAAACTGGGTTTCAACTTGCCGAAGATTAAAACTAGACCTATATCTCTCACCATGCACTAAACTAAATTCCTTAAATTTTCTTTTAATAGTTTTATGGTTTTTCGTCTTAAGTTTAAGTCTTTAATACATTTTGAATTTACTGGTATATGATGTGAGAAAAAAGTCTAATTTCAGTACTGTCCATGTTAATTCCAGTTATCTCAACATGTACTGAAGAGATTACCTATCCTTTCTTCATTATATATTATTGACATACTCCTCAAGGATTGTTGACTGCAGGTATGTAGATTTATTTCTGTGCTCTCTACTCTATTCCATTGTTCTATATGACTCTTTTTATTCTAGTAACACTGTTATCATTACTCTGGATTTGTAATTCACATACTTCTCAACTTTGAAGGAGATTATTTCTAGATAAATCCATTGTAAGTTGAAAATATTACACATTTGAAAATAAATTTCAAACACCCAACATACTGAACATCATAGCTGAGGAATACAGTAAATTGTACAATATCATTTGTTTATTCTTGTGGTCCTATGGCTGTCTGGGAGCTATGGGAACTATGGGTCTCTGCTATTGTTATCAAATTGCATATTACAAGGCTGGCAAAAGATCAAAATTTAAAAAACAGTTTCTACAGAAAGTGGATTGCCTTCAATGTACAATCTAGTCTATAAAGTATTTTTAGAGTTCAATTACACACTGGCAAATTCAAATGCATCTTGATTTTCCCATTAGAAAGGTTATCCATTGTTATTCATAACGTATGTGTATTAGACAGTATACCAAGAAGTAGTAAAAGAGCTTAAAACTTAGATATTCATTGTAGTAAGTCAGAAATAAGCCCTCATCAAATTATGCCAAAAACAAACATTAGGGAAGTCTCTAAAGAAGGGTACAGAATCAACAGGAAGCTCTGGTGAACTGAGTTCAGGAAGAACCAAGAAGAGCAGAATGGAGACAAGAGAGTACCACAGAAGCACAATGTGCAGAGTAGCAATGCTTGTTGCTACTGGCACTGGCATTGCTGCTACTGGCCTTGCTAACTCTGGCCTTTTATTTCCATACCACTGTAGATTTTGTTCTAGCCTAGCTATAAGGAAGAAAATGTTGGATGAATTTAGCAATTTCTCAGATTTTCTTTAAACATTTTTTGCTAATCCAAGTCCCATTGAATTCATCTTGAATATATCACACAGAAAAATTATTTCAGAGTTGCACAATTGCACTGTTATTGGGGGGGGGCTCTGGTAGTTTCCACTTAGTGACTGCTAGAATCAGGAGTTATCCACTAGACAAAGAGGCGTAGAGTGTGGGATACATCAGGACAAATGACTTCTCTTTACAACATAAATGCATCAGCGCTGGTGGTTATGTGATGTTCAAGCCAGCACAGTGATTCTTCAGACAAAGGAGATGAACTTATTTGTGTTCTTGGATACCCTGAGTCTCTTTCATTTTTCCGTATATATCTTTACAATTGTCAGGGTCCAATTCATTCTTTAAATTTTATGTAGGAGATCTAATGAAGCAGATAAATTATCTCCTTTTGTAATTTGATAACCTCCTGAAGCAAATGTTAAGCCTTTTTAAAATTCCTTGGGTCTCTTTAAATGGAACCCAAGAAGAATGTGGATTTCACTATTTGCCTTAGGCTAAGGGTTTTAGAATCTGATCTTGTCATTCTCTTTCTTGCTATTTCCAGCCTGGTAATAATAATTATTTTATTTTCACGTGTCCTTCATCCTGGCACTTTTCACTCACTTTTCCCCAGGTCACATGCTATTTCAGGGACAGAGACATGGGTTACATAGCTCTTTGTCCACAGTATGCTGTAGGATGACTAAATTTCGATCAGTTGATGCTAATTGGATGTTCCTTATCTTCAGTCCCAAGTAGGCCAGAAAGCAAAGTTCAGACTCCCTTATGTTCCAGAAAGTCTGTTCTTAGAAACCACTCCAATTTCTGGTTTGGATTTACAAATAACAGAAAAAAATTAAGCAGAAAATGACTTTATTGGAGGAATTTCAGGTGGATCATAGAATCATAAGAAATCTAGAGGACCAAACTTGGGCAACAGCCTAAATGGGCAAAGCAGAGCCAAAATGGCACTACAGGGACAACATCTATCTCACGAAACTCTTAGCCAGTTGGACCTCTGACATTGCTGCTGATTCCACTGCCAAGGCAACTTTAATCTTTCTTATATTCACTGCCTTGGTCTCATAATTCCATTTATATTGCATATATCTTGCACATTTAAAGTGTATAATATACATACCACATGATTTTGATTTATTATATACTATGTGGCAAATATTTGGGAATTTTTCAAATTTCTGTCTAATCTACATGCTATTATCGAGGACTATTAGTATTCACCTTAATCGTAGAGAAGTTTGACTTAGCACGCGATGTTTTGGGAAACATCACATAATGAATATTTATGTAGTTATATTTGTACTTCAGTATGGTCAGGCTTCTAAATTTATGACATGTCCTCCACCACTGGCTATATTTCCTGATTTATTTTATTTTGTCTTGGAAGGAAACTAGCTTTCCTGGCCTTCTTGTACTATAACCCAAAAGGAATGCTTGTGCTTGCTTTGGCTTTAGGCCAGTCCTGCTTGTGGACACTGTGTTTATTTTGGATACCATTTTGGATGATCCTACCTGCCAATGGATGAAGCAGTTTAGAAAACAAGCAATGTGCATCAAAGAGAATGTCTGTTAGAGAAATTATACAGGGCCCTATGAACTCTTTTCAGTGCTCTCTAGAATGCTGGGAAAAGTAGTGAGGTTTTACTCTTGTCTTATTTTCTAAACAGGAAATGCTGTGGATATAAATATAATTTTAGTACAAGAAAAAAGTGCTAAATGAGTAGGGTAAAGGGGAAGATTTAGGCTTGACTATTTGAAAAAAATAGAACCCTAAAACAACTTTTACACAGAAAATAACAAGCCCAAAACTTTAAGTGACCATGTAGTGTAATTAAAATATAGGTGGTCAAATGTACAATGCCCCAAGGCAAAACCATGAACTCAACTCAAAGGTCATAGACTTCATGTGCACCAAAGGTTTACAAGTCTATTTTATGGAAGTGTAATATAAGTGAGACAAAGATGAAACAGAGAAATACAGAAAAAAAGGAAAGAAAAAGGAAAATAGTGAAGAAAGTAAAAATTCAACTAATTTTGCTCATTTTTTTAAATTAATTTTTTCTTTCCTTACATGACAGTTTTATCATTAACATTTTATTATACTTAAATGTACATGATCTGGGAAATGATTTTATCTCAATAATATAAAGCATTAAGGTGGACAAAATTAACCATCTTAAACCAACAGCTGAACAATCATTTAATAACTAATAACTCAAAATGCAGATACAGGGTGGACTCTACCTCTGGTCTCATTAACAAGGACTTGAGCATGAAGCAAAAATGAAAATGTTAGTCGTTTCAAAAAGAACCAAGAATATCATTATTAATGAAGAATGTAACAGACAGTGAATTTAAAGGAAGAAGATAATTTCATTTTGCCATATAAAATTTCAATGTAAAAGTCCACATTTAATATGTTTGGCCGTGAAATTTAGTAAATTTTAATTAAAAATAGGGTCATTTTAACTTGTTTAGATTAACTTGTATGCTAATAGATTGATTTTGAGAGAAAATATTAATAGTACCTGAGTAGATGTCAAATATTTGAATAGATGGCTCAGGAAGCATTTTGTTTTATGTGTGCTGGTTTATACTTTTGTTATAAGAGTTTGTGAGTTTATAATTGTTTTGGAACTCTGATAAGCAAAAAGGGGCGGGATTTTACTTGATGAACAGCTAAGAGGTATATGGAAATTAATGTACAATAATTTGGCAGGACTAGAGCAAGATCCCTTTTCATTCTAGGATAAAGATCAGATGATAATAGTAGCAATTATACATAAAACATGAAACACCAAATATAATCTGCAAAGAAAGGGAGTAAACAGTAAAGAAAATTGTTTGGGAAGAGTACATGTTTAAACAATTACTTTGGAAAACTAAAGCTATTTTAAATATCATCTACTTTGTATTTTCAAAAAAAATGGATGTAACAATAAAATAAAAAAATTAAGAAAGTTAGGTAACTGAATAAAGGCAAAGTGAATTTTCTGAATTAAAGTCAAAGAAAGAAAAACTATGACCATCCTACCAGATATCAAATATATAATTTACATGGCTAAGTAAAGAATCTTGATGTAAAGGAAAACAAAGATCTCCACAGAGTAATATATTTATATCAACAATTTGAAGAAGTAAAATACTGTAGTAAAAAGGGATATACAGTTCCAATTTGATGATAAATAATAAAATGTACATTTATTTATCTTCGCAAAAGGTAAATAGACAGAAAATAATCAGATTCCATGACTGCTCATGAGTTCTTCCTTGTTTGTATTTGCCTCTCTACCCAGGGTTGCCGTTATTTTGAATTTGATTAGACTATTTTCCTTCCTTTTTCATAAACTATTTTACCACTTATTTATGTGTAGCGCTCTGTCTCTCTCTCTCTCTCTCTCTCTCTCTCTCTCTCTCTCTCTTTCTCTTAGCATCTCTCCCTCTCTCTCTGTCTCACCCTCTCATCTCAGTAAACCATCTATGCTATTTTGATTCATTATAAATAAAATTATGTTCTGCATATATTTTCATGACATTTCTGGCCTGGACTTGTGCTTTTGAAATTTTCTTATGTTGATATGTATAGCGGCACATTACAATTTATTGATTCATACTTTTGTTATTGGAAATTAGAGTTGTTTAAAGGCTTCTTTTGTTGTTATTATTTCCAGGCCTCTGAGCCCCACATACCATTGGAATCACTAAATGAAAGGAAAAGTATAGGCTTTACCAGATAATACCATTCTGCCCAAGATGATTTTGTCTATTTATTTTTTAAGGATCATTGTATGATTATTGTTATTACTTTCTTTTTCATTCTTTCCAGCTTAGTGCCAACATTCTCAAATTTTGTAAGGTCTGGGTATAAAATGATTTTACAATTTCATTATATTTTATCTTTTTCTGATTCCTAATGTGAGTGATCCACACTTTGTATAATTACTGGTGATTTCTATGATGCAGAATTATTGTATCTTTGGGCTATTTTTGTATTAGACTGATCTTTTCTTCATAATTTGATAGTAAACATCTATTTTCTTAAAAGCTTTATTGGAGCATAATTTCCATACAATAAAATTTATCCATTTTGATGAATCATAAATACACAATTAGATATCACTATCCAATTATAATATATATGTAATTTATAGTTGTTTAACTATCAACCCAACCTAGTTATTTAGGAATAATTTTTAAAATCTACATGCTGTCAAGTTTTAATATTGTTTATTATTAATTTTTACCTCATCTGCATTGAAGTCACAATATATGTTCTGCACAATGATATTTATTTGGAATCTTTGGAATTAGTTTTATTAATTTCTCATACATACCTGAAAGAAAATGTATTTTCCCATTTTTAGGTGCACTATTCTGTTTGTCTTTTAAATCATGATTGTTAATTATATTGTTCATATCTTGTTTGCCTTTACTGATTTACAAAGGGGTTATGTCCAAATAAACCCTTTGTAACTTGAAAATAAAGGAAAAATTTCATTTAACACACCTAACCTAACGAACACTGTAGCTCGGTGAAAGCATGCTGTAAGTATGGTTTATTTACCTTTGTGGTTACATGAGTTACTGAGAGCTCTCACATGATGCCACTGTCCATGAACATGAAAGAGTATTTTAATGACATATGTCTGGCCTGGGAAAAGATCAAAATTCAAAATTCAAAGTATTGTTTCTGCCAAATGTCTATCACTTTCACAATATTGTAAAGTTGAATAATCATGTCAAACCATCCTAACGCAGCGACCATCTTTATAACAATACATTTTCTCATGTTGGGTTTTAATTTTGGTTAATAATGTGATGGTATATAGTTTTGCAAATACTTACTTCTATTCATTCTGTGTCTTTATTGTTCCAGTATGTGACATATATAGCAAAACATATATTGTGTTTATTTCTCACTTGAGAAATACACTTTAACTAGAAATTTAATTCATTCACATTATCATGCTTCTCCTTATTTTATATTCTTTTTTTAAACCTTATTACATGCTTTCATTTGTTTTTCTAGTTCTTTATTTATTCCATTCTACTTCAATTTTTCCTATATCTATTAACTCAATGGTTATCCTGGAATTTTTGAAATGAGTTATAAATTTAAAAATTTTGATTCTCTGCCATCACAGCCCTCCTTGAGAGAAACTGTGAGAGAATGGTGGTCTGCCAGCGTGGTTGTAGACAACATGACAGCTTTGTTTGCTACACATAACACAAAGCTTTTATTGTGGAGTTGGATAATGCAAAAAAAAAAAATTAGAGTCCTTCACCAATTCTCTATGAATGAAGTTGTGTATACAATAGGAAGTGATATTGAAGTTATATATATTTACACATATTTTGTAATGTGAGATATTGATGGCCAAGAATCTCTTTGGCCTTCTGGTAACACTTAACTGTACTAATATCAAACTTGTAATAGTTGTTATAAACACTACAGGCAGAAGATTTCTGTACGTAAAAAATTATATAAAAAGTTAACACATGGAGATGTAAGGAAAGATGAATTGCTGATTTTCATGAATGAAGATGCTAAAAAATGTGTGCCTGTAGCAAAAATGTGTCAGTTTTTGAGGTTAATTTGTATTAAAAATCACCAGTGTCACATCCAGGCATGCTATGGTTTTACTGGTGAGAGTATTTACCAAGGACTTGAATGGATGATGTCAGGATTTAAGATTCGATGATCTCTACTGCTGTCCTTTCATGGACTTAGTATAAACAATGTTCTGGATTTTATCTGAATTAACCAAAACATAATGATTTAAACTCATTTGTAACAAGCTGATTTACATTTTCTTCTTTAAGAAGAAAAATTAAGACCACTTATTTGCAAGCAAAGATGAAGTCTCACTTTCTAGTTTTATTATTTTTTTAATAAGTTCCTTACAAAGTACTTTACTAAAACTGTGACTGACATTCTCTCATAATGAAGCCTGTCAGGACATTGTACAACCTGTGCTAAGTACAAAGAAGAGGAGGACATTTTTAAATTTATGAACTTTGAAACCAACATAAACTTCTCTAGTTGAATGTGTTTCTCTTCTCACTCCATTAATCAAAATGCATATAAGCACAGATATTATTTCCAATATTTTACAATGTAATGTTACTTGTAAAATATTTTGCATAAGGTTGTGCATATATTATATGCACCTGAAGTTCAAAAATGGCTTTATATTGTGAAGAAAATCAATATATATAATATATAATATATTGCTTGATAAAGATGAAATAAAAAATATTTTAAATGTTTTTTAAAATTTGGTTTAATGATGGTGCTGCATGCATATAAGCTCAAGACTCTGGGAGATTGAAGCAGAAGGATCACAGATTTGAACTCAGACTGGGTAACTTACTGACTTAGCTAGTCCCTGTCTCAAAACAAAAATAAAAATGGCCAGGGATCAAAGGTCCTGTGTTCAATACCCAGGACTTGAAAATTAAAATTGGGTTTAAATCTGGATGTGGTAGTGCATACCTATAATTCCAGTTACTCAGGAGGCCAACTACTGGGAAAGCTCAGATGGACTGTGAATTTGAGGCAAACCTGAATGACCTAGTGAGATCATGTCTACAAATAAAATTTGAAAGGTTTGGGGCTATAGTTCAGCAATAGAGTGCTTCGCTAACCTGTGAGTTCAATCCCTGAGTTCAATCCTAAGCATATAAAAAAAAATTATTTGTTTCATTAAAACTAGAAGGATGTGGTTCATTACTTGTTTAAAAAATAACTTGACTCCAAATATTTTTATCATTCCTTAGACTTTTTAAAATACTTTCTCATTATTGTAAGCAAAAGTATCCTAAATGTGTGAAAACATAACTCTTGAGTAAGCGATTTGTATATCTTTCCAGCCCTGAAACTGTAAAAGTTGATCCAAACCAGCATGTTTTAAAATATTCAAGAAAAAGATACGTGTAATACTAACCTTTTAAATTTTATGAAGATTTTTGTGAGTAATAATAGTACATACTAAAAGCATTGAAAAAACATTGGAAGTTCCTTTCTATACAATACAAACATTCCATAATTAAATCCAAGTCAATAGAAGATCAGTATTAACTGTTGGATGTTTTGTGTCTTATATTAATTTTACAATGTTAAAAATCCAACACTAACATTTAATATTTGTAAACATATTCTTACAAAAGTAAATCCTGAATTATTATGCATTTTTCATACGTTCTCATACTTTTTCAAATAAATGTAAGTTATATTACGCATATTAAAAATTCCTTTCTACCTCCTACAAAATTTTTAAAATTAAAAAAAATCAAATTTACTCTATCTATTCTAAAAAAATAGTGAACACATCTTCCTATTCTTGAATTTAATCCAATTTTTTTTTTTTGATACTGGGGATCAAACTTGGGTCCTTGTGCTTGTGCAGCAGGCAGCGAAACCACTGAGCTAAATCCCCAGCCCTAATTTAATCCTATTGATGTTCACTCTTTGACTAAACTTTTTGTGACGAACAAGAAGCATCTAACATTTTAAATTTAAAAAGACAAGATTTATTCTGATATTCTGAAATGTCCACAACTTTATCCCTGTCATTTTTTTTCTGTACCTTAGCACTGTTTTCCTGTTCTGTTTCCACAACTGGTGGTTTAGAACAACTTCAATGAACAATTTTTCATAAAACCTCTGAATTTTTCTATAAACTTTGTTACAAACTTTACTTTCACTTCCTCAATTTTTTCTTTTCTATAAATTCTAAGTTGGCAGTTCCTTTCTCTTGATATGTTAATGATGTTGCTCCCAGTATATCTGATCCACATTGTTGTTCTTCAACAATCTATTTATCATTGGGAATTTATAAACTTACTGAATTTTAAAAATCTATTTATCAAATTTTTACTTCTTTTAAACAAATCTCTCTTTATTCTGTAGCTTTTAAAAGCTTATCTTTTTATATTTGATGCTATGCATCACAATAATTTGAAGTATAATTTATACCCCTCTAGCTTGAGTTTTGTTAAAGTTAATATTCTGAGAATGGGTGTTTCAGATGTTTGGTCAATTTCCAGGTTGTATTTCATCACACATGTCTTTTTCCCATTCTCTACATTTCATAATTTAAGCATGTGAGAGAGTTTATCACATTATTCTCTGTATCTTTTAAATTCCTTAGAGATTTATTTGTGGAATGTCTACCTTAAGAACTCGGTAATTTTGTATCACAGTTACATTCTGATTTCAGGAGCTCATCTGATATTAGCTTACAAGACAAAGATATCATTATAATTATTAAATTTAAACATCCAAATTGTAAAATAACATACACACACACGAAACACAAAACAAAATATAATAAGGAAAACAATATTGCATAAAGCACAGACCTGTGTGATTAAAATCTATGTTACAAAAATAACATGCCGGCAACTCAGAATCTCTACTGTCTATTTCCTAACCAGGGCATTCCCCCCATTCACAAATTTAAATGATTACTGATTTTATGATTTATTCTGTTTTAATATTTAAACCTCTATCTTTAAAACAGACACAGTTCTGTCTGATTTTTGTCATGTATACAGAGTATACTATTTTGTGTCTAGCTTTTTTCATATTAAGTGAAATGAATCAGACAAACAAGCCTAGATATCTCATGGCTTCTCTTATACAAGAAACTCAAAGTTTAAATAATTTAAAGAGCAAAATAAAAGATATATAATAGGAAAGTGGGAGAGGAATCTTCTACAAGTGGAAAGGGGACCAAGAGATGATGGTGGGAGGAAGGGAAGGGGAAGTAAAAAATAATTAAGGTGTTTTAGGTACCTGTACGCATACTCAATAATGAATGTAATCATGTTCTACAAACAAGTATTAATAAAAACTAAAAAAAAAAAGAAATGAAAAGAGGAAAATTTAACTAATGTACTTTTTTAGGGAGCTGTAGTTTTAGGGGTTTTGATGTAAGATAATCAGCATTTGAAAATACTAAAATTTATCTATTTTAAGGGAAACTATATATTTATAGTTTAGGCTATCATAAATAATGCTATTATAAAGATCTATGTGTGTTTTTCTTGCTGTTCTCTTACACGTAATATTTGACAGCGTATAATTGGGGCTGGAATTGCTGGGTCAAATACTCACTTAACTTAAATGTTCACTGTTTTTTTTGTCAAATGCTGTAAAGATTTTGAGATTTTATTCTACTTGTAAACTAATAAATTGTTCTATCATAATTTTATTTTGGCAAAAGACATCTTACTCTTTGGTCAAGGATATTTTTTTTTGTATCAATAAGAGTAGCAATATCAACATTATTTAGTATCTAAGCTTAAATTCCAAGAGGTTAAAATAAGGTCCTCTGTGTGACATCTTCAAATTCAGTTAGTTAGTTATGCTATGAAAGAGGAATACTAAATTTAGGAAACTCAAATCTTTTGTTGTAAATGCAAGTACACCTTACTTTTGCCTTAGTAGAAAACACTATCCTATTTTGATTGCTAACATTATAAATAAATTTTTTCTCTTTTTTACTTTACATAAATTAAATCACAAAATCTATTAAATTTCTTTCACTCAATGTGACTTTTGTAAGATTTATTCCTGATGCTGTGTTCAGTCATTCATATATTAATTTTAAATATGAACTTAGATTTTATTTTTACCAAAATTGTATAGGCAATGGTTTAGAGTCAACTAGATCTTCACATCCTGCTGTGAAAATAGTGGATTATTTTTCCAAACTCACTCCATATTTTATAATCCCTGGGGCAGATACAGTTTTCAGGTAATGTTTAGTATATACTTTTTTTTTTTTTAGTTTTTGAGATTGCAATATTATTTATTGACTTCTCACTCAGGAAAATTTGCATTTAACTCTCATATATCCACAGAACCTTAGTACATTAACATTCCCTCTAACACCAAAAATGATTTTTGAATTTTGATTGTATAGAAATTTAACATTTATATTAGCGTGTTTATTTATTGCTAAACCAAGTTAGGATAACTTTAATTTACTCATAGTGATTATTTAGATTTAGGAAATACTTACTTGTCTTTTAATATCTTTTTTTTGACAAAATCAACCCTAAAGTTATTTTCTCATTATATTAGACTACTTTAGGCTTTCATCCACTACATCATCTGAAAAGCTTCCTCTCTGGATCTTTTATCTTGCTTCAGTTTCACATAGCTGTCCCTCTAGGCCTGACATTTAGATGTGTACCTTCATTGTCATTTTCCTTCTGTTTCTTAGGTGGGTTCCTCTGTATAGGAATTTGTGACCATCTTCATTGTTATTTAGGG
The DNA here is from genome assembly GCF_000247695.1 of Heterocephalus glaber. The sequence continues at coordinate 24,546,216 of NW_004624750.1, read as the reverse complement.
AGTTATGACAAAGCACATCCTTCATAGAATTAAAATTCGAATTTTTGTAAATATGCTTATTCTATGCATATGACTAGGAGATCATGAAATTTAAGTTTAAAATAATTTTCCTTCAGAATTCAGAAAGCAAAGCTTTGTTGTCTTCTAATTCTAGTTTTAATAAAAGAAATCCCTCTCTCTCTCTCTCTCTGTAAGACTACAGAAATATATCTCTGTTCAATGTTCTGAAACTATGAAAATGAACCTTATTTTCATACGTACTGAGTAAAGTAGGCTTAATAATCTCTTTAAATGTGGAAACTTTCATTTATTTCATGAACATCTTCTTAAAGTTTTATTTCTATTTTCTCTCTCTGACCTTCTGGTATTTCCATTTGTCAGCTATTTCATCTCCTGAAAATAGGCTAGGTCTGTTTCTTTTTTGTTCTTGTCGTTTCATCTTTGCTCTCTTATTTTCCATGTGTCTTTTGACTTTTCTTTCAGGAAAATTTCTTAAGTTCATGTCCCAACAAATAATTGATTCTGTTATATTTTAAATTTTGAAATTATTTTATATATTTTTTATTTCAGTTATAACTTCTTATATTTTCAAGGATAATAATTACTTTTTAAAGTTCCTTTCAATTTTCTGTAAATTCTTTTTTATTTTTTTTGGCTATATTAGAAGCTTTCCACAAATATGTAATGTATCCTTAGCATATATTGGCACATATCATTTTGGTATAATTAGGGGACTCTATCTGAGTCATTTCTTTGGAGATTCTCTAATCACATTATCATTAACATTAGTTGGACAGATTTACAAGTAGAAACACTTCTAATAAACTAAGGAAATGTACTGCACTGATAAAAACTAAAAAAAAAAGTTGAAAAGGAAAATCTACCTAATTCCTTTTTTTAGGGAGCTGTAGTTTTGGGATTTTTAAAAAATATAAGATGATCCAATACATCAATATAACAAAATTTACCATTTTAGAGTAAACTATATACTTAAAGTTTGGGCTATAATAAATAATACTGTTATAAACAGTGTGTGCATTTCTCTTATTGTTCTCATACATGTAATATTTGAAAGTATATAATTAGAATTGGAATTACTGGGTCAAATATTTGTGTTATCTATACACCATGGACTGTCATTCATCATAAAGGAGAGCAAAATCTTCAAATTTGCCGGAAAATGAGTATAACTGGAGATCATTTCATTAAGTAAAATAAGTCAAACACATATAGACAAATATTGCACATCTTCTCTCATTTGAAATCTAGGGGAAAAAAGAGACCTCATCAAAGTAGAATGGAGACATAGACAGGGGAGGGGTAATATTGGAGGTGGAAATGATAGAAGTTAAGTTATATTCATATACAATTTTGTGAAATTGAAATCCATTAATTTGTGTAGCTCATAGGATCTAATACAATTTTTTTACATTAGATAAAATATATATATTTATGATTAGAATTAATAAGCACATTTAGTAAAATTAGATATAAGATATAAGTGAAATGTGTATTACATATTTAAAAGAAAAAAATTAAAAATAATACAGGGGTAGAATTACAGATGTGAAAAGATTAATCATTAATAATTATTGAAGTGGATTTATGGAACATTGGAGTCCATTTTAACATTGCATTTTGAATATTTTTAAATTTCAATAATAAAACACAAGAAAGAATTAACAATTTAAAAAATGCCTTTAAGAAGTTTTAAAGAAAGTGAAGATTTATAATAAGGTCAAAAACCTCAAATACTTAAATATAAATCAGAGTAAACTGCATAAGTGTTAGACAAACAAAGCATAAAATGTTTTGAGAGAGACTAAAGATAATAAAATAAAAAGATGAATCAATAAATTCAGAAATTTGTCATATTCATAATTTGAAAGACTCATTATTGTGAAGATGTTATTCCCATTTAAAGTGCCAATGAAATACCATGAGAGTTACTTGTGGAAATTAAAAGTTATTTCAAAATTTACCTGAAAATGAAAAGTAATGGAAATTCATAAATGGCACTCCAGAATATGAATAAAAAGGCTAGACAACTTTTGCTTGCTGTAATTGTACTTATTTTTAAGGTAAAGTAACTAAGACAATGTGATGATAATAATAGATTGAAAAAGTAGCTTAATAAAATTGTATAGGTTGGGTGTAGTGGCACACACTTATAATCTCAGCACTCAGGAAGCTGAGGCAGGAGAATTGCCACAAATTTGAGGTCAGCCTGGGCTACATAGTGAATTCAAGGCCAGCTTGAATTACATAGTGAGATCTCATCTCAAATAGATAGAGTAGTTAGTGAGCAGACATTGGTCACACAGTTTGAAAATATTTTACTGAAATGAAGTGGATTTAAAATTTATTCAATGTATATTGTTGGATCTGCTGCATGTTACATAGAGATAAATTTTTACCCCTACTTCATACCTAAGAAAAAAAGAAACTATAGATGCATGATGGACCATAGAGTAAAACGCAAAACAATAAAACTTCTAGAAGAACATAAAACATAATATCTTCATATTGGAACAGGTAAACATTTCTTAAACAGAACACTAAAGTTATTATTACCAAACATAAATACAGAAATAATAACTTTATTGAAATTAAATTATGTCATGACAGCATACCATAAAGGAGTAAAAGGAGAACATATTTTCTATATAATTTAACAAACAGTATATTCTAAATTATAAAGAATTCTTTAAATTTATAAAGATGAAAGATAATTTGATTTTATAAATGGTCTTCAAAGTACTTGAATGGCAATTCAAAAAGGATGATATCTTGGTGACCATTTAGAATATTTAAAAAGTGTTCAATATTGTTATGTTTTAGGGAAATTTAAAATGGAATCATGAGAAATCAGTACATATCCCCTAATTTATTCCCTTCAGACTGTTATGGCACAATATCATAAACTAGTTTGTTTATAAAGAACAAAAATTCATTTTCCACAATTCTGGAAAGTCAGCATCATCGATTCCAGTGCCTGCAGATTTGGTGTCTGGTGAGGACCTGATTTCTGGTCCATCAGGAGTACATTATAGCTTCATCATTGTACACTGGAAAGGGGAATGGTGTTCTCTTCCAGGCTTCCTTCGTAGGATTCTAACCCTATTATGAGGTTTGTCTTCATGACCCAACTGTCTGCTTTCTAAGCTATCCTTTTAAGGATTACCATTTCAACAAGCAAATTTTGAAGTGACACAGATAGTCAGACTATGGCATATACAAAGTGTCTAAAATTAAAATTTAAAAAGTTGTATTTCCAAGTGTATTAGTCAATGTTCTGCAGAGAAACAAAACAAGAGAATGTATGTATGTGTGTGTGTGTAAGTGTGGTTAGATAGATAGGCAGGCAGACATTGAGATTTTAAGTAATTGGCTCTTGTTATTTATGATACTATAAAGTCTGAACTCTGGAAGGCATGCATTCTTGATCAGAAGACCTTGATCTTTTATGTCAGGTCCTTCAACTGATTCAGTGAGGCTCACCCAAACTTGGAGCATAATCTGGCTTCCTTATGTCTACTTAAACTTTAATTATGTTAAAAATATATCTTCAAAGTTGTGTTTAGCCTGATATTTGACTGAACATTTGGCTACTATAGCCTAGGAAATTTGACATAAAAGATTATCCACCACAAAGTTAAGTGAATGTTTCTGGCAGGATGATAAACTGATTAAGTATCTTTGGAACTTCATTTTGCAACGTGTACTATAGCCTGCCCTGAGATTCAGCAACTGAGTCACTTCTAAGTATATCTAGACAAATACCTAACAGAAATTTGTACCTGAGTACAACTAAAGATATATGGAGGGGTTATTACAATAGTATTAGTTTTTCAAGCTTCAAACTGGAAACAATCCAAATATCTATCTGAAATATAATAGCTAAATAAATTAATCAAAGAAATAGTGGATTATTGCACAGCAAATAAGCTGCTACTATGCATAGATAGTTCTCACCAGTATTAATTTGAATGGAAAAAGATATTCAAAAGAGTACGTGATATATGAATCTATTAATATAAACTATATAGTCAGGCAAATCCTGTTTGCTGTGTTATATGGAATAGTATCCATCTTTAGGTGTGAAAATAATGCAGGAATCCCCCAGCAGAGAGTTCTGGAATTATGCTGAAGTTTCATATGATTATTTTGTAATTGTTACACCAAGGAGTTGACTTTGAAAAATTCATTAAACTGTGTGTTTAATATCTAAAGACTTCAGGTATGCTAAATTTCAATAAAAACATTTAAAAATTTAATTTATACACTTACCTAATGACCTGAATTTAATTCACGTATAGAAATATACTGCTGATTATGACTTATACATTAACTGGTTCTTGAAGTCAAAGGACAAATATTCATTAAATCTAAAAAATGCTAATTCAATTTAAATAATTTTACAACAAAAATACTCAGATTTTATATACTCAGATATTATATAATGTGATGAAAATTTTGCCTTATTCTTAAAGATAAAACATAGACTTCAAAGACACTTAGGTTAAGGCATGGGCTACCTCGGGCTTTGCTTATAGATGGCCAAAAGTTAACATGCAACTCTCTTCTATCATGAAATGTCTTTCCTAGGAATACGGTATTTGAGAATCACTGACCAAGACCAAGAGGTAGTCCAGTGGATAAAAATGTACATAGTTAATTTAAGAAATATACATTTTATGTAGGAAAGAGAAAATGAAAAAAGAAAAAGAAATATGTAAGAATTAAATATTTTATGTGTGTGTAACTAGAAAAGATGTATTTATGTTTAATACCAAAGCAAATAATATATTGTAAAATAAGGAACTAAGATTTGGTAATATTAACCAAAGTCAAACAAAATTTTAAAAATTTCAAAACATTCTGTTACATAATTCATCTTTTATGGTGCATGAAGAAGTTATTTTCCATAATTAAATATATGTATTCATGTGAATCAAATTTTAATTTTCTCAACTTATCAACAGCTTTTTAAAATCTGTTGATATTTTTTAAAACAAGACAAAACAAAACAATTAGAAATCAAGATACCATATGCCCATTCTTGGAAACTCTTATTCAAATGAAGACAATCTCTTCTAGGATCCCTGTGGGTCAACTAGGAGGAATTCTGAGGGAATGCGTGAAGTGACTGTGATTTGGAAATTAGGAGAGAGCTTCAGAAATCCAGTCACCCTGGCTAAGGAAGGCTTTTAGTCAGAAGTCACATCAACAACAACAACAAAAACAATGGTTTCAGAAATCTATGTTCTCTGGTAATTTACTCCATACCACATTTTGCTCCAAACTCTGAGCTTCCTGGTCATTCAACTTCTAGAACAACTATAGTCTCATTATATCTTTTAATGCTGGGTTGAAGTTTCTTAAAGCAACAATTTTTGTCATAGATAAGAAGAATGCCTCACTTATGGTAGGCCCAAAAGGAATATTTGTTGAATGAAAATGAACTTGCTTGTCCCTGAAAAGCATGTTATCTTTCTGTCTCTAGAATCCAATCCTTATATGGACTTTGTGCATTTACTTTTCTAACTTTATTGTGATCCCTTCTCAAATTGTGGAACTTTCTTTGCACTCTCTGTAATCCAGTAACAAATGAGCCCATGTCTGTACTCTCTTCTCTGAAATTTCTTTACAAGGTTTTGGCTTAAAAGTTTCCAAATCTTGAGATGTTGCAAACCTCAGGTGATTGCTGGTTTTGCTTTCACTTGTCTTGTATCTCCAGCCATGGTGTTTTCCATTAATGACTGCTGTTCAGATTTGCTGCCTCTTTCCATAAATTTGCAGTTTTGACTTGATCTCACTAAGTGATACTCTTATCCTTCTCGTTGCCATTTCTATTCATACATTGCTTTCATTTATCTATTACTTATGTATTCCTAGATAATGTTATGTCATCGATCATATTTTATCACAATAATATAATATTCTGATATCTATATAGTCATGCAAATACCTTTTCAATTAAATATTTGTTCTTTTTCCAAAAATTATGTAATTACCTCAAATTAAATACTCTCTTGATCACGAAACAAGAAGGTCAATTTTCTTCCTGTGCTACTAAATAGTATAGAGCATAGTACTCACTATCCATAAAATTATGATTATTCAGGTATGTTCCTGAGAGATAAAAATATTAATTTTGGCTCTCTGAAAGCATTAGAAATAATAATAATGTTTTTGGTTATCATACTTTGTACATTTTATGTGCAAGAACATTTATATTCTCCTAAACATGTGTTAGCTTTTGCTCTTAGCTTTCTACTCTAAAAGTAAGTGCATCAAATATATAATTTTTTAAAAACTTAGAAAACAGAATTATTAGGACTGTATCTAAAGTCATGTAACAGAATGATTTGATGCAGTTATTACAGTATCTATTCTTCCCCACATTATTCTGTGAATGTACCACACATCAGACATTTATAGTGAATCAAGATGAACTTTCAAGTGATTATAATATTAACTGGAAATCTAAAGATACAATGATCTCCACTTGATCCAATGTCTGGAAAATAATTCTTAATCTGAGTTCTCATAACAAAAAAGTTCATAATCTATTTATCCACCCTTTCTCTCTCTTTCTTGAATTTAGTAATTCAAACAGTTTCCTCAGGTCAGTGGAGAGGATAATGGAATTTTTCTCAATGGATAAATGTTTAAACACTATGCTACCTTGTTTGTCTAAAGTTATCAGCCCTCATAAGTTGCAAGAAACTAAAGAACCTAAAAATATATGCTCTGGACATATAAACTAACTTTTAAGATCTAAGGAACATAAAGCTTCTAATATTTCTTGTTCATCTAAGCATTGATGGAAAAAGGAAGAATACATTTTAGGATAAAAATAAAAGATAAATATAGATGTATAGATAGATCAATTGATTAATAATGATTGTTTTTGTTTCTGTGATTAAAGAATTTCAATGTGAAGCACTCCTGAAAATTTTGAATGATTTTTCTCCTGGTTGTACATACAAGACTGTCATATAATTTTAGGAGTTTATACAATAGCAGATGAAATGATAGCCTCATATAGATTCTCAGTGCATTTTCTACTACTATATCCTAAAGAAAATGGAACTGAATGTAAATTGCCTTTTAGGAGAAATAAGTTCAGTATATCATGTTTTACTTCCCCTGCGGAGTATTAATCTATCTCAAAATTACTCATTTTGCACTGAGTATAAAAAGTTGTGTTTTCTAACATACCTCAGAAATGTTTGCAATGCAATGAAATAAATAACTTTGAAAATATCATCTTAGTATTAAAATTGAAGAGGAATACAAATTTAAAGACTTAAATTTTAAGTATACTTCTGCCATTCAATAGTTTACTTGGTCAATTAATACTCTCACTGGATTTTTCTGAAATCTATTACTGTAATACTGTATAATTTCATAAGATATTATATTCCTCCAAGTTTCATTTTCAAAAGAATCTTTCTAGAAGAGTTTTATGGGTACATGCCAGTAACTCTTGTCTTTTATAAATTTTCTTAATTTTTGACTGGACACTTAAAGAAAGACAGTTTACTATCATAATGACAGAGATAAATTCTGGTGGTTATATTAAAAAACAAAAGTTCTGAGAGTAATTGTCTATGTGTGTTTATGTAGTACAGAATGAATTAAAATTCGATCTTACCTGGAAATGCAGAATATTTTGAATATATCATCCCTTAGGTAAGATCTCTGGAAAGTCTAGATGCTATATAACAGAAAGGAAGCAGGAAGATTAAAGTAAGATTGATTTTTTTGTGTCTGGATTGTGTAGTCTCTGTATTTTATAGTTTCTGTAAAACTATAAAACTAGTAATTTCATAATTTATTTTATTTATCAGCATAAAGACAAGATGCGTGTTTCATGGCAAAATTGAAAATAAAGAGAAATAGCTTACTTCTATTTTCTCTCAGTAATAATGTTTAAAATTTGAAAGGTCAGATACCATCGGCAAGTGTGCAAGACCCCAGGCAGAAGCCTGTCAAAACAGCAGCACAGGCATGCAGGCCCTAGCCAGAGGCCCACCAGATACCATTGGTAAGTGTGTTCAGGCTCCAGCAAGGAGCCCACTTGGACAACAGCACAATTCAGGGATATAGGAGGCCATCATTCTGAGCCCAGGAATTGGCACAGTGATGAACAGTAGAGAGAAGACCTCTCCAAGACTTGTTGAAAATCGAAGCCCACTAGAAGAACAGAGAGTCACCGAAATAAAGGGACAGCAGATTGCAGTAGTTGAAATGAGAACACACCTAAAAGAGACTCAAAACCAGACTTCCAGATCTCCAAAGGCAATTCCAAGGGGCAATGAGATGGAACAACCTGACACTCAATCAACTGGACTCCCTGATCTGGCAACAAAAGAAGATCTGAAAAAAAAATATATCAGAAATAAATTCTCAGATAGTAACAGAGATGCTGTCCATAGTGCAATACATGATTATTAACTCTAGAGCAGACATAAAAAAAATAGAGGTGCTCAGAAACAGGATAGAATCCCAGCATAGGAAATGAATGGAATCCATAAAACAGATTCAAACAGATATCCAGAAGATTAAAAACTCCATTGAAAATTTATGCAGCAGAATGAGCCCTTGTGAGGACAGAATATCAAATATAGAAGGAAGGATTGTGATTAGGAAAAGACCAGGAAAAAAAAAATTTTTTGGGGGGGTGCTGGGGATTGAACTCAGGTCTTCGCACTTGTGCAGCAAGTGGTGAAACGACTGAGCTAAATTCCATGCCCCTCAAAAAAAGGTTTCTTAAAAGTACCAAGGAACTATGAGAAATCAATCTAGCAGCTTCTAGATGATACAAATAAGAATAACATAAGACTGATTGCAGTCAATGAAGAAACAGGAGACAGTGCAAATGACATAAACAATCTGTTCACAGAAGTAACAGAAAACTTCCCAAGTATGGGAAAAGAATTTGACACACACATTAGTGAGATGTATAGGATTCCAACTATCCATGATAAAAAAAAAAAATCTGCACCTACGCATATAATAGTCAAGATTCCAGAAACACAACAGAAGAACAAAATATTACAAGCATTTATAGAAAAGAAACAAATCACATACAAAGGAAAGCTCATCAGAATCACAACAAACTTCTCAATGCAAACCCTCAAGGCAAGAAGAGCTTGGAGTGATGTATTTCAAGCCCTAAAAAGTAAACAACCTCCAACCGAGATTGATGGATTCTGCAAAACTATCTTTCAAAATTGATGGAGAAATAAGGTACTTTCATGACGAAGAACTCCTGAGGAACTTCATGAATACCAAACCAGCACTCCAAAATTTTTTAAAAAATATCCTAGGAAAAGATAATGAAGGTCACAACCTCATGAAGCCCAGCTGAATGAATCCATCAGGCAAGATGAGAAATTAAATCCAAAAATGGAGAATCCAAAAACAAGAACATGTCATGACAAGGATAAGTCAAAACATATCAAATATAACCCTCAGTGTTAATAGTCTCAATTCACTAGTGAAAAGAAACAGACTGGTAGAATGTGTCAAGAAGCAAGATCCAACAATATGCTAGATACAAAAAACACACTTAATTCAAAAAGAAACTCATAGACTGAAAGTTAAAGGCTGGAAAAAAATACTCCATGTGACAGGAACCCCCCAAAAAGCAGGAGTAACTACCTTCTTTGGAGATCAAGTGGATTTCAAACCAACACTGATCAAGAGAGACAAAGAAGGACAGTACATCCTTGTAAAGGGAACAATCCAAGAGGAAGAGATGACAGTCATAAATATATATGCACCAAACACTAGTGCACAAAACTATATAAAACAAATACTAATGGACACAAAAAAATCAAATAAGCACTAATACAATAATAGTGGGGTACCTCAATACTCCACTGTCACAAATAGATACATCAACTAGACAGAAAATAAACAACGAAATATTAGAACTCAATTAAACTCTTGAACAAATGGAGTTAACAGATGCTTACAGAGTTTTCCACCCCACAAAATCAGAATACACATTCTTTTCAGCTGCACATGGGTCATTCTCCAAAATAGACCACATACTTGCTCATAGAACATGTTTAAATAAATGCAAAGAAACTGAAGTTATCCCTTGTATATTATCAGATCAGAGTGTGATGAAATTGGAGATCAATAACAAAAGAAACCACAAGAATTTCATAAACAAATGGAAATTCCACAACACATTTCTGAAGAATCAATGGGTCACAGATGAAATTAAAGAAGAAATTAGACAGTTTCTACAATTAAACGACAATGCCAATAAAACAAATCAGAATCTATGGGACACAATGAAAGCAGTCTTACAAGGTACATAGCAGCGAATATTCATATTAGGAAAACAGAGTGAACTGAAATAAACAACCTAGTGCTAAACTTCAACTTTCAGGAAGAAAGAAGAGCAAGACATAAATAAAAAACCTCACACAAGGGAGGACATTATAAAGATCATAGCAGAAATCAATGCAATGGAGACTAAGGGAATGATACAAGAAATCAATGAAGTGAAGAGTTGGTTTTTCAAAACTTGACAAACCCTTAGCCAACCTTATCATAAAAAGAAGAGAAAGGGCCCAAATCCATACAATTAGGGATGAAAAGGGAATGAAAAAGGTGAAATTAAAACAGATTCAGCAGGAATCCAGAGAATTATCAATACCTAGTTTGAGAACCTATACGCCCATAAGATGGAAAACACAGAAGAAATGGACAGATTTCTAGATATGTATGAGTTACCAAAATTGAACAAAGAAGGCCTAAAAGTTCTAAATAATTCAATATCAATCAACAAAATTGAAAATATAATAATAAACTCACCAACTAAGAAAAGCCTGGCCCCTGATGGCCTCACTGCTGAATTCTACAAGACATTTAGAGAAGAACTACTGCCACTACTGTTTAAACTCTTAAATGAAATTGAAAGAGAAGGAATACTCCCAAATTTATTCCTTGAAGCCAGCATCGCCTTGATCCCAAAAGCAGAGAAAGACCCAATCAAAAAAGGCAAAATTTAGGTCAATCTCACTAATGAAGATAGATGCAAAAATCCTCAATAAGATACTGGCAAACAGAATGGCTTCAAGAAGATCATAAACCCTGATCAAATGAGATTCATCCCAGTGATGCAAGGATGGTACAACATATGCAAATCAATAAATGTAATACACTATATTAACAGAGCCAAGGACAAAAACCATATAATCACCTCAATAGATCAGAAAAAGTGTTTGACAAAATCCAACACCCCTTCATGATTTAAAAAATACAGAAAATTGGAATAGATGGTCTTTATCTCAACCTGCTAAAATCCATCTATGAAAAGCCAACAGCCAACATCATACTAAATGCTCAAAAACTGAAAATTTTCATACTAAAATCAGGAATAAGACAAGGATAACCACTATCATCACTCCTGTTCAACATAGTTCTGAAAACTTTAGCCACAGCAATTAGACAAGAGAAAAATCAATAGCCTTCCTGTATATGAACAACAAACTCACTGAGAGAGAAACCAGAGAAATAGCATCCTTTCACAATAGCACCCCCCCCAAGAAATGAAATACCTAGGGACTAATCAAACAAAAGAAATTAAAGAACTCTACTCTGGAAACTACTGCACTCTGAAAAAAAGGAGATTGAAGAGCATATCAGAAAATGGAAAGACATCCCTTGCACCTGGATAGGAAGAACCAAGAAGAACCAATATAGTGAAAATGGACATACCTCTAAAACTGCTATATGGATTCAATACAACCCCAATTGAAATTCCAACCACATACCTCAAAGATCTTGAGAAAACAATCCAAAAATTCATTTGGAACAAGAAAAGCAAAATAGCAAGAATTGCAAAATAGCAAAAATAGCAAAAGGAATTCTAGGCAACAAAGACAAGGTAGGGGATATCATAATCCCCAACTTGCAACTATACTACAAAGCTACTGTGATTAAAAGAAAAACAAAAAACCAACATGGAACTAGCAAAGAAACAGATCCAAGGACCAGTGGAATCAATTAGAAGATGCAGAAAAAACTCCAGACATACTCAGCTACCTCATCTTTGACAAAGGAGCCAAACACCCTCACTGGAGAAAAGATAGCCTCTTTAATAAATGGTGCTGGAAAAATGGGTTTCAACTTGCCAAAGATTAAAACTAGACCCATGTCTTTCACCATGCACTAAACTAAAATCAAAATGGATCAAAGATCTAAATATTAAAACAGAAACACTATACTGGCTGGAAGAGAACTTAGGTAGAACACTTGAAGACAATGGCACAGGAAAAGATGTCATGAACAAAAACTCAGTTGCACATGAATTAGCATAAACAATCAAAAACTTATTAAAAAGCTTCTGCACAGGAAGAGAAACCACCAACAGATTGAAGAGATAACCCACAATGCAGGAAATTTTTTACCAGCTGTTCTGCAGACAAAGGTCTACTATCTAGATTATATGACGAACTTAAAAAAAATCAGACCTCCCAATTCAAAAATGGGCAAATGAACAGACATTTCTCAGACAAAGAAGTAAAAATAGCAAATAAACATATGCAGAAATGTTCAACATCACTGGTCTTTTGATAGATGCAAATTAAAACAATGCTGAGATTCCACCTGACTCCAGAAAGAATGCCTGCTATCAAGAAATCAAACAATAACAAATACTGGCAGGGTTGTGGAGAAAAAGAAACCCTTCTCCACTGTTGGTGGGAGTGTAGACAGGTGCAACTACTGTGGAAATCAGTATAGAGATACCTCAAAAAACTAGCATTAGAAATCCCATTTGACCCAGCTATTCTACTGAGTATCTTTTAAAAATAATTAAAAGAATCAGCTGGGGATTTAGCTCAGTGGTTCCGTCGCCTGCCTCGCAAGCACAGAGAACCGAATTCAATCTCTCGTACGAAACAAACAAACAGAAAAGAATCATACCACAGCAATACATGTACACTCATATTTAGAGTGGCATAGTTTGTAGTAGCTAAAACTTGGAAATAGCCCAATTGCTCATCAATGACTGCATAAAGATTTTTTTTAAAAATAAAAGGAGTAATACTCAGCCATACAGAATGAATAAGTAGAGGCATTTATAGCTAAACTGATGCACATTGAGGCCATATTCTTAAGTGAAATAAATAGGACACCCACGTGTAAATACTGAATAGCTTCTCTGGTGTACGAAACTGAAAGTATAAATAAGGATCAAAATGTAAATAATGTAAAATAGGAAGGAAAGGTCCAAAGTAAAAGGGGAAGAGGAAGTGGGAGGGAAAAAATATAAGAAAAAGAAAAAAATGGAAACAAAGCCTTTGTAAATAGAAGGATGGAGGGGTTGAAGAAAGGGGATGGGAACTGGGAAAAAAATAAGAACCAAGATACATCATGTAAAGGTGCAAATTCCCAATGATGAATGCCATCATATTGTATACCTAAAATGTACCAATAAACTTAATGAATTTAAAAAATAATTTGAAAGATGGGTTTATATGTCTTTAACTCTGTGAATCATTAATATTTAATATTTAAAATAAATTAATATTAATTAATATTAATAGTTAATATTTAAAATACTCAGCTCAATGAAACAAGTAAATGTTGAACTATGAGGAAGATATATAGTAACTATTACACAATCATATTATTTAACCTGTATCATAGTCATTAATAATTAAAAAATTAGTGGTTTGAGTATCTATTCAACATATTAATAAATATAGCAGAGCTTACATGTGTTTTTCCCCAGGATACCTAATTATCTAGAATTATTATACATAAATATATTCAGCATTTAAACTGTAACTTTATCACATCACCAAATTTATAATGAATTTGGCATGTTGATCATTCACCTTATAGCCTGAACCCTGGTAATAAGATTTAATTGCTTGTTTATTATTTTGTACTTCAAGTATCGCACAAAATCCCTGACACATAGTTGATTGAGTTTCTATTATGTTTTAAGCACTCTCTTAGGTACTAGAATATGAAGGTAAGCAAATATGACAAAATTACTATTTCATTTTTGCAGCACACAGTCTAGTCAACAAAATATTCAACAACTAAACAGTAAAACACATATAAACTGTAGTTATGAGGCTGCTATTCAGTCACACTTATTTTTTATTAGTGGCACTTAACTTGATTATTAATCTAAACAAAGATGTCCTGCGGTAGTAGACAGTCCATCTGAATGGTAAGAGGATAAAGACATTTTCTCAAGCAAAGGGAACAACATGTACCTTTCTTTCATTGCCAGAGAAAATATGGTTAGTCCTAGCAATAAAAAGAAGCCAGGGTGAATTAGGACATAAAGAAAAGAAGATCTAGATTCTAGACCATATAACAGGACAAGTGACCACTAAATATGATTATGCTTACATTACATAATATTCCCCACATATACTTTCTTTACACCATTTATGAATTGGTACCCAAAATTATTTTGCTTAGCTTTGTATTTTGTGTTTATTCTTTATTTTCCATCATGAAAATACAAGATTCATGGAAACAAGAAACTTATGCTTCTTGTACTCTATTCTATAACTCTAATAAGTATAATAATGACCGGATATTATAGATGTCAAGTAAATTCAATGAAAGAATAGAGAAGACTGTCATTGTCTATTGCTACAGTGGCAAAATTATAGAACAGTTGATGTGTAAAAGACACTTTGTCAACTAATCAAGAAGCACATGCCATTTGGAAATATGGAATTTGAGCAAAAAACAAGCCCAAAGGCAAACATGTGGGCTCTCAAAAAAAGTCTTTGACCTCTAAGTTAGTAATTCATGCTTTCTCAATTCTTTTTTAAATTAATTCATGTAATGGGATATTGTTTTTTTGTACAGTATGATATTATTGGACTTCCATGTTATGATTGTCAACATTGGTATTATAGTAATGTATTTGACATATTTTGTGCAGAAAGTAAGGTGAGAATAAACTATCACAGAATTTAAACTATGGTAGATGATCAATATGTAGAATTTATGAAGCATTAATGCTCCAGCTGAAGCTATTGTTATTGCTACTGCTACTGTCTTGGTTTAGAGGATAGGTTCTTTGAAGAATCAACTCTGCGATGGAGTCCACTGAGCAGAATGTTTTTGTGGAGCACCTTTGGAATCAGTGTTTACGGAAGGAAAGTGAAGGAAGCAAGGCTGGCAAAGGGGGAAGTAGAACTGCAATGTAGGCTAAAAATTGCCTTAACTGACCACAGGAACATCTCCAATTCTGTACTGAACCTTCAGAATTTTTCTCAATATAGCCTAAGTGGCTAGATATTAATTATTCTGAATTTTCAACTCTTTGGATACAGCATTCCATGGGAATCTGGCAACTTTGTGGGAGAGAGCTCTTTACAGCACAGATGATCCTTGAATGAGAAGACAGCTGAGGAAACAAGTCCTTTGTATGGGAATCCGGGGATCTGGGTGTTCAAAATACCTGGTTTCTTCTTCTCTGTCTGTTTTTTAAGAATATTGGTCTCCTAAGATTTAAAAGAAAGACCACCGATGTGCCTGCAGAGCAAGAGAGCTATAACACCTTATAATTTTATATCTTTAAGCTCTAAAATATTTTAACTAAAAAAAATGCCTAAGGGAATCTGAAAATTTATTTCTCATAAAGATAGCTCAATTTGTGCTCCTTTTCTGTAACATAGGAACTCAGTATATGGTCCAGGACCTGCAACACCTCTTGTGAACTTTCTAGAAATGCAAATTCTGAGGTACCACCTCAAATGTACTGAATCAGAAATTTTGGGTGAGGGGCCAAACAAGTTGAATTTTAAAAAAGCCTTCCATCCTAATGCATGTTATAGTCCAGAAATTAAGAATCATTGAACCAAATAATTTCAGTTTTTATGGTGTATAATTTTAGGTTGCACCTGAGTACAGTGTATGAAACTATTATGAGTGGCAGCAGGAGAAAGTGACTGGTAGAAATTTCCTCCTAGCTGAGGAAGAAAAAATAAGGAAAAGTGTAAGGAAAGATAGGCATTTTTTTGTTTTTATTTTTGTTCTTGTTTTCTTTTGTTTTTTGCTTTAGTTTTGAAAATAAAAGGAATAAAATTACTTTTGAGAAAAGAGACAGTCATACCTAGAGAGAAATGAAAAAAACCAAATGTATGTAATTTATAGATATTCCACAGGACCCAGGTCTACTAATACCTTGGGAGTGCTTATGAAATACAAACATTCAGACTTTATTGGATTCCTCCTCCCTAGATTTTATTTAATGACCCAGTTATTTCCATTTGACAGGAGCACTCCAGCTTGAGAAACATAGCTTTACTATAACAATTATAGCAATAAGCATGCCTATCTATGTGAGAACTGGAGTGTACTAATATCCCCTGATTTACAGCCTGGAGCTAAGGGAGAGAGATTTTGTTTATTATTTTGTTTGTATGTTCATTTTATTCAGGTAATTCTGGTATTTATTCTGGTGGAGAGATGCTGCTTATTCCAACATTTCCCAGTCATTTCTAAATTAATAAAAATGAGAATTTTTGGTAATTCCTTCTTTGATTACTTTTGTTTCCCTAAAAAGTTGTTACAAACAGCTATGTCTTTAGTAACTGAATAATTGACAACCCCCCCCCATATTTTAGAAATATGAATACAAGTATTTGTTGCTAATACAGTGCTATAATCTCTCACTATTCTAAACTTTGTCAATCCAGTTTTAGCTGGGCTCTTAAATTTGCAATTTGGAAAATCAGGTATAAATGTTTGCATTTTAATTTAAATTTATTGGACTCTTCTGTATTTTAACGTTAAAAGTACAGTGGAATTTCTATAGCTGCTATTATATTTGGAATTAAATACAAGTTATAGCGTATGCTTCAACAAGATAATTCTTGGATTAAGCTTGTGATATCTTCAAATATATATTAACTTAATATACAAATATTTTCAGCAGAGAGAATCTCATGATTTTTGAGTAATACAATTTAGTATGCCATTTTTCTAAGCTATTATACTATTCACTTACTTTACATTGTTAGTGGTTTCATGTGAAGATGAATTTTTTTCCCTCCATGATCTACACAGAATACGAATATTATATATTATTTTCTGTTATAGGGATGTAATGATGGTTTTATAGAATTTACTGGTCCTAAAATGATGGCCCCCATTTTGTGGCCACCTGGTCACTAAAAACAAAGACATTCACACTGATACCCCTATGTGCTAAGGAAAGCTTCGATCAAAGTTTTACAATGTGTCATTATCAGGTAGTACATTCTTCACAGTAGGTAATTAGCAAGTGATAATGAGAATCAAGTCTAATATTTCACATATGCCCTTGAAAGCTAAATCTCCAGCAGGAGGAAAGAGCTAGGAAATTGAGTTACAAAGTTGTTCTGGAAATATTGTTTCACTAAACAGAAAGGTAAATTCTTTTTAAAATCAGAAAGCTGTGTAAATGTTAGGAAATCAAAATCTGTAAACAACCAGATAACATTATTGATCATTAAGTGTGGAGTATTTATTGCAAATGTGTGGTTTGGTTGAAATGATTTTTAAAGTATCAAACTCTTTTCATGTATAATTGACTCTGAACAATTATTTTGGCTCATTTTCAATTCATTTTCTGTGATTCTATTCTTTTCTTCGTTTGCAAATTTTATCGAGTATTATATTTATATATATTTATAAGGTACAAAACAACGCTATTATATTGTAACATACTATACACAATGTAGGAATAATTGAATAAAACTAATGAACCTATCCATCAATTTAAATGTTTCCACAAAGATCAGGAGTTATGAGAAATTGTGTACTAGGCAAATATGCTGAACAGTGCCCAATGAAATACACTGCACAATTTTGTGTTAAAGCTTTTGTCTTAGAATGTCTACCACCATGTTGCCAAGAAAATAGATATGCCTAATCAAAATTCTTAGGAATTTAAATAAAGAGGAAATATAATATGGTGCCTACAATTCAAATCTCTGGAATCACAAATTTCTGGTTTTCATTCTGAGTCCTATAAACTCAGACTAGTAGACTTTTGACAAGGTGAACTACTGTTGTCTCCTATGAGATTGATGGACTCAATAAAAATGAATATTTTATTGACACAGGTGAGATATTTTATCAAGGACACAGGTGAAATTCTTATTGTACTAATTAGAAATGAAGATTCCATAGATTTTAGGTATTATTACTATTCTACTATTAATGTCATGCATTCAGCACAACTCTGGTGATATTTGGATGGATATTACCCCGGAGAGGTATAATATTAAGGCATTATCATTCACTCATAAACCTGGAATAGGATATGGAATTAGATAGCTTTCACCAAACAAGGAAAGATGTTTGAAGTATGGAACACAGGGAATGTTGGTTTTGACAAATCACAGTGTCATTAGGTGATTCCTCAAAAGATTGAGAAAAACTTCAGTACATACATGAACTCTAACCCTAGGAAAGTAAGCTCAGGAAAGTCCTAGCAATTGAGTACTTCCTTATCCCATGGATGTGTGAGACCTCAGTATCAGAATGCAACAAAGGAAAAAGGCAAGTTTGTCAATACAGTGTGAAGAATTTGAGACAAACCTAAAATTATGCAGGAGAAAAATGTTCTTCGTTAATAGATATTTATTGAGTCATGAACATGTGTCAGAGATTGTAATTAGAAAGGGGACAAAGAGCTTCAATATGTCCATTAAAGACAACAGTCCTCCTTTCAAGGTAAGTCACACATGTGTGAACACATGTCAAGTGGGTATACTGTATATCTATCTAGATGTAGACTTACTGCAGTTTCAATTACCTAAGATCACCTGAAAGTATTAAATGAAAAGTTCCAGAAATAAGTAATTCATAATTTTTTAATTATGTGCCATTCTGACTAGTAAAATAAAATGTCAAGCCAACCTGTCCCATCCCAAAGAGGACAAGAATCATCCCTTTGTCCAGTGTATCTACATTGTGTGTACTATCCATCTATTAGTCACTTGGTAGCCATCTCATTCGTCATATTGGCTTTTTGGCATAGGTAATGCTGTGCTTACATTCAAATAACATTCATTTAACTTAATAATAATAGCATCAAAGTGTAAGTTTAGGATGTTAGCAATCTTATTACAGTATGTTATAATTGTTCTATTTTAGTATTAGATATTGTTAACCACTTATTTATAAATTAAACTTTAGCATAGCTGTATTTGCACAAAAGTAGCATGTATAGGATTCGGTACTAGTCATGGTTTCAGGCATGTGCAGGGAATCTTACATATTCTTAGTAGATTAGGAGTAGGGAAAAGCTACTATATATACATATATATATATAGGTAAAAATATGAATTGTGATACAACATATATAGATTTTATTTGTGTCTCATTTTGCACAATTACATAGATTATTTCAGCACACAACAGTTTGGTATTATGTTTTTTACCACTTAAAAAGCCTATTAATTAAACTATCCTTCTAGACAATTCTTATTACCTGTGATGAAATAGATTATGATATACTCAATGAATTCTAGATAAGGTAAAGCAAAGTGACCTTCCACAAGGTTCTACACTAAATTTGTGAAAGTTATAGCTCTACATTTCCCTTAATTGACCCACTATAATAATACCAAAAAAGAAAATTACCTGTTTTAGACATTCTGATATTTGTTCACTATTGTTGTATGATTGTTACAGAAACTGGCTGTACTGAGAAAATGTCAAAGGCATTTACAGAAATTCACAGTTCATGAAAAGGTTCTGCTTTATTAGTCTTTACTATTAAATAAAATTGTGCTTAATGAGAAAGGAGACAGGGTAGGGTAGGAAGGTGGGGAGGCAATAGTGTGTTTTCGAGAACTATGGAAACAGTTGCTAGGAAGCATACACAGCTACAGATTTGTTTTCCGGACTTACTCCCAAAGCCTGGGCCTTGGTCTATTTTACAGATATATATTGATATTTAGTGCCACGATTGGTCAGTGTACATTTTAGAGTAAGTATGTAGGTGCATGATGGCTGGTTTCATATCATCTTTGAGTCTGAAAGCAAATATCACTGTGATGAGACAGAAATGTTAATGAGAGAAGAGGTTGATATTAATTTCTAAAGAGAAGATTCTTTCTTGTGTTAAATTAAATTTCTGTTGTCTAGTAGATTCCAGAACCTTTAACGAGATATGAGATGAAACTTTTCTCTGCAAAAGAATTCAACATTCTTTGCTTCTAACTTAATGTCTCCTTCTTATTTTAATTTTTAAAAATATAAGCTTGAGATTCAAGGTAAATTTATGTTTGAATAGTGGAAATCCTCTCCTCACAAACCATTATATACTGTGTAATGTTTGATGACATTCTGTGGGATAAGTTGTTTTTGAGTTTTTTCATTTAAAAGATGTCTTTACAGAAAAAAAAATATACTCTGACAATTTTACAGGCCAATAAACAAATCTGTATTATTAATTACCAGTGTCAGAAAGTGTCTTGGTATTTGATTACTGGGAATGATTCTTGTTGAATAGATTCTTGGTAGTAAGATCTTTGGTTCTCTGGAAAGATAGCCTGACAGATTAAGCAACCTGTGATTTATCCAATCAAGGGTGCTCTCAGGAAGATTTGAATGTTTTCCTCCTTTTCAGTTACAATAATGACGCTAGCTAGCCTGAAATCGAGATAGGACTTTTTTCTGTATACTCTCTTAAAAGAAGTATTTAGTACTGTTCATTAGGTTTTGTTTTATTGAGCTATTTCTCTAGATACATAATACTGTGAAAAACAATTTGGTTTTATGAAGCTCAAATAACAGATAACTACAATTAAAATAACTTCTGAAAATTAGAAGTGTTAGTCAAGAAATTGTATTAGCTTTCTATTGCTGCTGTAACAAATTACCAGAGGTTTAGTGGCTTAAGACAATATACCTTTTTTATCTTATTGTTCTAGAGGTCAGAAATCTGAATTGGTCTCAAGGAGATAAAATCAAAATTTCCTTATGGCTGCATTTCTTCTACAGCTGTATGGAAAAATCTATTTTCTTATATTGTTTATGTCTTCTATAGGCTACCCACATTTCTGTGCTCATGGTCTTTTTCCATTTTGAAAGCTGATAATAACCATGGAGTATTTTGAACATTGTATCAGACAGGTATGGTGAGTCTTCTGTCTCCCACTTTCACTCATAAGGATATTTGGAATTCCATAGGACCGACCCAGAAAATTCAGGATAATCTCTCCTTGTCAAGTTCAGCTTTTTCTTCTGTCTGCAGGTTTTAATTCTTGATTTTTTGGGGGGGAGGACCAGGAAGTGAACTCAGGACCGTGTGCTTTTGAGGAAAGCCCAGCACCATTAAGCTAAATCCCCAACCCGGGTTTAATGTCTACTTTAATGTCCACTATAACATATTGACAGGTTCCAGGGATTAGACTATGGACATATTTGGGGGACATTATTATGCATATCTTAGAATATGCACTAATTTTTCAGAATCCATACAGAAATCACTGTAATTCTATTTTTTATTCATTAAGTTTATTGGTACATTTTAGGTATACAAATGATGATATTCATTCATTGGGAATTTGTACCTTTATGTGATATATCTTTGTTCTTATTTTTTTCCTCATTCCCCTGCCCTCTCTTCAACTTCTCCATCCCTCCCTATTTGCCACACCTAAATATTTTGGAAGTGTTATGCTAATTCTGATTAATTCCTATTTTATATTAGTATACATTGTGTCACTTCACAACTATTTATTGTTTAAGCAATCTCTTCCAAACTACTAGAATTAGATTCCTGACAAACTTCAGTACCTAAGCAGCCTGCACATCCATCAACAGATGAATGGATAATTTGCAAACAATAAAGTTATTCTGCCATAAAGAAAGATAAACGAGTCATTTGTAGGAAAATGGATGCACACCTTGAGACCATAATGCTAAGTGAAATAAATGACATACAAATTTAAATATCACATGGTTTCTCTTATGTGAAAAACCCAAATTATAAACAAAAAGCAAAATAAAAGACAGATAGTAGGAAGTAAGGAGACAAAACTTTCTCAAATGAAAAAGAAATCAAGAAATGGAGGGAGGGGAAAAGGAAGGGAAGGAAAGAGAATGAAAAAGGAATTCAGATGTGTCATGTACATACACCAACTCCCCTCAAGGAATGTAAACATATACTACAAACTTGTACCAATGAAAATAAATAAGTAAAAATACTGTGTAAAAAAGTATTACTAATAAAAGTGTAATATAGTTTCACTAGCAGTATCTTTTCTTTTTCAGTGTTATATAAATAGCTGTTTCTTTTTCATGGATGTGCAATGCCTCAATAAAATTTTATGTGATTTTGGCCTAGTATTCTTACCTCCGGAAAACCTACCTTTTCAATACCATTATTGGAAGATGACTTACCAAAAGAGTGAAGGATGACCCCAAAGAAGAGATTAGAATATTATCAGCTTTTAATCTTGGGGTGTGTCATTTATAGTATCCTCATTTTCAAAACAAAGTCAAATAGTGATCCAAATAAACTATTTAGAATATTTAAATCATCTGTCACTATTTATTTCTGGAAGAGCTGGGATTGAATTTTAATCATTCAGAGTCTTCCCTGAAAGATGATTAATTGGTCTTGGAAGAGATTATTTTGCTGCAATCAGGAGCAAATTAAAATATTTTTCTAGAACTAATTGAGACCTTTCATTTGAATACATGGGGGCAAGAAAGGAGACAAAAGTTAAACACACACACACATATAT
>NW_004624750.1:24490539-24509609 GCF_000247695.1 Heterocephalus glaber | reverse complement strand
TTCTCCCCCTTTACATTTAATTTCTTGTCACTCCAGATGTGTTCATTCTGCTGTGCTTCCTGGGGTTGTGATCCTCATTGTCTGTTCTTACAATATTGTCTAAAATGTTTTGGAGAGCTGGTTTGATATTCATGAAGTACCTAAGGTGCTCTTTGTCATGAAAGTATTTTATTTCTCCATCAACTTTGAAAGATAGTTTTGCAGGGTACATCAATCTGGGTTGGAGCTTGTTTTATTTTTAGGCTTGGAATACGTCACTCCAAGATCTTCTTGCCTTCAGAAGTCTGCTGTGATTCTGATGGGCTTTCCTTTGTATGTGATTTGTTTCTTTTCTCTAAGTGATTGTAGAATTTTGTTCTTCTGTTCAGTTTCTGGAATCTTAACAATTGCATGCCTATGTGTAGGTTTTTTTTTTTTTTTGATCAAGGCTATTTGGAGTTCTATATGCCTCACTTATCTGTATGTCAAGTTCTTTTCCCCTGCTTCAGAAGTTTTCTGCCATTGCTTCCATGAACAGTTTTTTTATATCATCTGCACTCTGTCCTGTTCCTTTGTTGACTCCAATCAGTCTTATGTTATTCTTCTTTGCATGGTCTAGCAACTGCTGGATTGATTTTTCATGGTCCCTTACAATTTTGAAGCAATTTTTCTTTTCCTAGTCACTAATTGCAATCTTATCTTCTATATCTGAAATTCTGTCCTCACAGTGACTCATTCTGCTGTGCAGACTTTCAATGGAGTTTTTAATCTGGAAATCTGTTTGCATCTGTTTTATGGATTCCATTTGTTTCCTATGTTTGGATTCTATCATGTTCCTCAGCTTCTCTCTTGATTTATTAATTATGTCTTGGACTACGAGCACAATCTTTGCTATTATCTGAGAAATTATTTCTGTTTTCAGTTTTTCCATGTTTTCTTTTGTTGCCAGTTCAGGGAGTCCAGGTTGTTGAGTATCAGAGTGTTCCATCTCATTTCCCTTTGGGGTTGCTATAGGTGATCTGGAAGTTTGGTTTTGAGACTTGTTTATGTGTCTTCTCATTTCGATGGGAGGGGGGATGCTATTAGCCCCTGCAGGGCTTACCTCCTCTGGGCTGGGTGTGGTGTAACTGGGGCCTAGAAGCCCCTACCTCTGGCCTGGGACCAGTAGAAAGGCAGCCTGGAAGCCTGTACATGTCAAAAATATTTTCTTTAGATACAATAAATATTAATCAGTATTTTCTTAACATGGTTTACCAATTTAGATTTTTTACTACTGTTTAGATTTTTAGCTTTTTATTATTGATAATTTAAAAATTACTTTTATTGGTACATTTTAGATTTACATAATGATCACATTCATCATAGGGAATTTGTACTTGTATGTAATATATCTTCTTTTTGCCCCAATCCTTCCCCCTCCTTTTAATCCCTCTTCCCCTCATTTACAAAAGCTTAATTTCCTTTGTTTTTCTTCCAGTTTTAACAGAACTAAATGTGAATCAAATTACACAATTTTACAAGGGTAATGACAGAAGGAAATTTTTTTTTTTTGTACCGGGCATCGAACTCAGGATCTAGTGCTTGTGAGGCAGGCAGCAGAACCACTGAGCTAAATCCCCCGCCTGACAGAAGGAAATTTGAATTGAAGTATGTGTTTTGACAACACACATTTCAAATTTAATTTCTATTCTAGTAAACCACATGCTGCCAGGACTGTTAGGTAGTGTTTATATCATGCTACAACTTCATGTCTTGTGGCTTGATGACTTAGGGATAGATAAGATATCACATTAAAAGATAAAATTTTCTGGAAGCCATTTGTACACCAGAGTGGCATGGCATACAATAACTGTACAGAGAAATGAATGCACGTCATACGAATAGATCCTAATGAACTCAAGCAAGGTATTTCTTCAATTCTACTGTCCTTTCACCATATATTAAAATCATCATGACCATTGCAGTGTTAGTAGTCAGAAAAGATAGTGATAGAAATTAATTAAGACTAACCATTTAAATGCTGTCCTCAACCAATTGAATTAAAATGTCTTGTTTTTTAAACTTTCATAAAAAATGTATAAACATATGAGCATATCGATGAGGTTCCCCCCAGAAATTTGAAAGGACCTATACAAGTGAAGGCTCTGAATTTAAGTTTCATCATCCTTCCAATAAATTTTTCTCTACATCATGCATTGTAAACAGAACATTTGTGGCCCCTACAAAGTCATATTTTGAAACTCTGACCCTCAATAACATGATATTTATAAATGAGGACTATCAGAGGTAATTAAATTTTGATGAGTATATGAGGGTAGGATCTTTGCAATCTACTTTTTCATTTTACTAATTATAAGAATCTAAATATAGTTATTAAATACAGTTCTTAAAGGAGAACAGCACCTACTGGGAAATATTTTCTTTTTATTTCTCTCTCTCTCTCTCTCTCTCTCTCTCTCCTCCATATCCTTCTCCCTGCCCTCTCTACTGTCTATATATATATATTGCAGAAAAGCAGATAGGTTTTATGATGTGTGATTCTGAAGATAGAGAATAAAAAGACTAACTATTCTATGGACACTTTATTTTCTCCTCTTCTGAAGGCTGCTAATTAAGAAATCTATAGTGTCACCAGTTGGTTACTCATTTTAGCAGTTTAGCTACCCGAGAGTGGCAGCGTGCTCAACTATGCCTCATTGGCCTGAAAAGCTTAAACACAACCAACTATATACAGAACCATGTGGAGCATTTTTGTGTATAACATGAAAACTTTTATCTTATTTTTAAAGATACACATATTTCACTACATTTAAAGTGAATAGTTGATAAATGACAAGTGGGAAAGGAAGTTTGAAGTGACTACTACAGAAAAAAATCTGAAGTACCCTTTATTTTGTTGTCACAGCTCATAAAATTGTATATGTTGGGGCCAGGGATTTAGTTCAGTGGTTCCAGCACCTGCCTTGCAAGCATGAAGTCCTGAGAGTTCGATCCCCAGTAGCAAAAAAACCCCAAAAACTATATGTGTTAAATATTTACTGTTCATAGAAAGCAAAGTCCTAGGTAGTGGAAAGTGAGAGATGATTTCTTTTCAGGAGAAACTTGAACTCTAGTTTGAGTTGAATGGTTTCTGATCTTTGTCTCTTTCCAGTCTGACACCTATCTTTAGATGCATTACAATCTAATAAGCAGATCAAAATACTGTTCCCTAATTAATTGACTATCAAATTATGTAATCATTTGGTTATAATTTAACTATTACCCAAAAGTCTGGTTTAACTACAAAAGTGTGAGCTATTACTCAAAAGTCTCAGGTTCTTAGACGGGGCTTGGAAGGAGTGGCAGCTCACAGAACATGACTTGGACAATTTTTTAGTCATTGCCAAGACATGAGCAGGCTTCCTCTACCATTCAGTATTACCATGCTGTATATCCCTGAGAATCAGCCAAGCATGGACTGAACCAAGTCAAACTGAGAGTCAAAATAAACCTCTCCTCTAAATTGCAGATGTTGGACAGGAAAGTGTTACATTAACCATTTTTAATAAACATAACAGTATTATTTCCACATTTATGATGTGCTTTGTCCTCCAACCTCCTCCATAACTTTCAAGAAATCACTCTCTGTTATAACTTTTTCCACCTTTACATCCCATTTTCAGCAAAAATGTTCCATAAAAACTTTAGAAGGTCTAAAGATGGTTTTATCTTTGGAAGAAAATCCAATGACTGTTCTATCATAAAACAGGCAATTGATCGTTCTTGCCAATTTTATGTTGGTAATACTGAGAATTAAAACAATGGGTTGAATTACATAGCTTTTGATAGAAAAAATTATATTGTGATAACTCTTATAAAGTTAAAATTATAAAATTAAATAAAAAGTTCTAATGTGTATTTATTGCTTTCTCATATGTGAAGAAAATTTACTAAGGAATAACAGTGTTGCTAAAAAATGAAACAACAATACTCTAGAAAACTCATTGAACCAATTCTTGCACAACATCCACAGTCATTAGTAAAATGGAAAAGAAACCTACAATGAAATACTTCTGTATACTGAATAAAAAGGACCAAGTTTATCCCAGTGAGACAGATGAGAAGCATCTAACTCTCCCCTTTTTCCTGTGCTAACCAGCGTGGCATAGTCTGCTTTGTGGGTGTCATGTCCTTTCCTCTCACTTCTCTTTGCTCTCCTTTGTTCTCCAGTGAATGGGGGACATCTTGTTTTGGTTTCTTTGCTGGGTTATTTTTTGGCCGCTAGCCTCCAGGCTGCTCCAGTAGGAGTGCAGCCCTGCTGTGAACTGGGGTGCCCCTCTCCAACTCCCATCACTTCAGGTGTTGCTTTGAAGAAAATAGGATAAGTTGGTATGGCTGGGATCAGTGAGGGAGGGATCTAGACCCATTATTAACATCACAACCACCTCAAGCCCCAATCAGTTATAATGAACACGGCTTGCTCTCTCTAAGATTCCCTGTCTCGGACCTACCATTTTTACTCAGACCCATAAAAACAGCTTGCATCACACTGTCCCCTCTACTTGTGTCCTTGACAGCTGTGGCTCTCCTAGACATGTCTCCCCACCGGACCAGTCACAGACCTGCATAGGGCCCATCAGCAGATCTGAAATTGAACTAACCATGAACTTGCACTTGGACTGATCACAGACTTGTAGCACTAAATAAGCAGCACTCTCTTCATACTTCTTATTTTAGTCTAGGGTTCCTTCTAGTGTGACGATACCTTCTTGGTTCCAGACAGGTCCTGTTAAAACAAAGACTCACTCTTGTGGTCCTGTATATCTGCTCATGATTTATTTCTCACATAGTGTGGGCTTGGAAGGCCTTGTAAATCTACTTGGGAATTTTATTGTGAATAGTGTGGATGCAGTAGTCATCTCAAAAGAAAGAACAAAAAACCCAGGGGCTGTTGATCCTAAAGAGCTCCAGAGAACTGTAGTCAATGAAGGTCAGCAGCACAGACCAGCACCTGGCACAGTTGATATACAGTAATGGGTAGAGACAGCAGGGACCAACAGTTGGCTGTTATCCAGCATCATCTGGTCACATCAGGACTACTAGCTGAGCTGCACTTTGTTGATTAACGATTTTCATCCATTGAGCCAAAGAACCCTAAATCAATTTGCAACAATACTATCATTACCGATCTTGGCAAGAATGTGGAGCAACAAGGCTCTCAAATATTTCTGGGGGAAGTGTAAAACTGAAATCTGATTGACAGTGTCTTACAAATTTAAACATATATCTATTTTATGACTCAGCCATTTTCTTCCTAGGTATTTTCATAAGATGAGTAAAAATATTTGTTCAGAAAAACTTTTAAATAATTTACATAGAAGTCTTACTGAAAATACCTCCAAATTGGAAAGAACCTCAACACACATCAAAAGGAAAATTAGAAACACATATATGAGAACAAAACTACTCATATAGTATCAAACTACATAGATGAGCCTCAAAATGCATACCAAGTAAAACAGTATAAGCTCAAGAGCATATGGAATGAATGATTCTATTTATATAAAATTCTTGAATAATCAAGATAATCTAAACAATGTTTCCACAAGCATAGTATTGATTTGAGACAGTCATTAGGTGATCTTGAGTGATGATAGAACTGTCTTATGTGCCGATCCAAATAATGGTTACATTTACCAACACACATAAAATTGAATATGTAAAATCTTAGCTTTTGAATGTAAGCAAAATGTTATCTTAATTTAGAAAGTAGTGGAGATTTAAAACAAGGAAGAAGATTTGAAAAAACCACATGCAGGTGCTATGCTAGGCACTTCAAATATGTTATTCATTTTATACTTACAACATTCCAGTGAGATACATGTTTCAATTTTTTACATACAGATCATAGACATTAATTTATTTACTTGCTTTTACTGAGCACATGTATGCACTCTGAATTATAATTTTTAAAACTAGAGGCTTAAATAATATGGAAGATATTTAAAAAGTATTATGAAATTCAAAGTAAGTACAAAACTAGGATAAGGCAACCCAGAATGGAGAAAATGAAAAATATATAATTAAAAACTTCTATTAAAGAAGAGAATTTACTGTTCACTGTGAAAGACTGAAATATGAAGAAATAAAATTTACAGTATCAAGGTAAATAAATTATGCTAGAGAAAAACAGAGAGAAGATATCAAAAAGAAGAAACAGGAGTAATATGTTTGAGCAGATTGAGCACAAGAGTCTCAGTAAAGGCTCTAACTGACTTTCCACATAACTTTTGGTAAACCCATTTAACCTTTGTCTTATTTTCCCCACATGTAAGAAAACAGAAGCTCTAATAATGACTTTACTTCCAAGACCGTGGGGAGGGTTAATTAGATAATGTTCCCTAGGTGCTTTGAAAATTAAAACCCTCAAATAAGTGTTAAATATAAAGTACAAAACCAATAAATGCAATCAGAAATTGTACAAATCTGAGACATGAAAGAAAAAAGTGCTTAAAAAAGAGATGGAAGTTAATATCTAGAAAGATATGAGGGAGCTGGAGTGATAGTCTCAGAAAAATTGAACGTCAAGAAAAAAACACACATGAAATCAAATATATTTTAAATTATGGTGCTATGTACTGATTTATTAAATCATTCTGAAAAAGCACATCATTATTTGAATGGCAAAAAAAGAAACTGTGAATATTTTCTTTGCAAGGTCACAGAATGGGGCATTATCATCATGTCTATTTCTCAAGATGTACTGTTCATTTTTGTCAAATCTGCTTTTAGATGTCACATGTCTATCCAATGTGAAACATTTATTTTTCTGATTCTACTTGTTCCTATTTTCTACTCTAAGTGTGTGAGTTTCAGAAAATCAAGTGAAAATAAGATGGATGGGACTCAGTGACCACAAAGGATTTCAATGAACTGTGAAACAGGGAAATAAGCTAGGGTCCAAAGCAAAAGATTAGATGGACTAAGAAACTAAAACCAGTTACAATTGTGAGATTTACTCTGTAATTTCCTGAAATCAGATGGAGATTTCAAGGAACCCCCCCCCCAAAAAATAAAACAACTTAATCAGAAAAACAGTACTATGCTTTTAAAATAGTTTCTTTGACATGAAGAATTTAATTTAAACATATTGAAATAGAGTCAGAATATTTAACAAGAGCTACCAGAAGAACCACAGGTACTACAAGAGTTTGAAGTAGAAGCACAGTATATAATAATAGAGATTTCATGGACACCAACCAATCAGAACAACTGTTTCCAATAAACAGTTAAACTGGTACATGTCCTGTAGAAGCTAACTGTGAATAGCAACAGTGGTAAGAAAACCTATTAAATGTCTTAGTTTAATTCTAGGATATCTTGCTTCCAATTCCAAGACATTTTCTCTCAAGTTTCAAATACCAAGTCTCTTACCATCATTTGATCACCTTTGTAGTTCTCATTACTTCACTGATTGCGTCATCTTTCTGATTTTGATTCAATGATCCATGTTATAAGTTGGAATTTTAATAGTATCAAATTCCAATTTCTTCTTGTCTGAAAATGCTTGTATAAGAAATGTGATCTGATAAACTAATAAATTCAGGTATGATAAAAATCAGTACATTGGTGAGTCACTCTTCTCCATACACCTCACAAAATTCATTCAAAGTGGTAACTCAAATGTAGCTGAAGTATAATCAGTTAGTCCAATGGAATTCACTATTTAAAGACAAAATAGAAACCATTAAAGTGATTTTTATGGTACTGAGCATTGAACCCATGGACTTTGGATTGAGTAATCTCTGCAGCCCATTTTGTGTTTTGTATTTTGAAACTGGATCTAAGTTTTAAATTGCACAGGTGGGCCTCAAACTTGTGATTTTCCTGCCTCAGACTCTTTGAGTGTTGAGGATATACACATGAGCTGCCATGATTGGCTACTTTTGCAGTGTATTAACAGATACATTACAGTAGCAGGTTAATCTCTGATCTCTCAATTAAAATATTTTTTCTTTAGATGACCCATAAAGTAATTCTTATAAAAATATGACTTCTTTGAGTGTAAGTGTTTCAGGTATCTTTTCATGAATCTTTCCCTGATTGTGTAAATCAGATTTCTGTGTCTGTGATGAAATATCTGACAAAGTAAAAGGAAAAAGGATTTATTTTGATTCACTGTTTCAGAGGATTCAGTGCATAATCCCTCAGTGTGGTGGCTTATGTGTCTACAGGGAAGCACTTTACCTTGGCAGAAACACGTGGTGTAGGAGAAATGCTCATGGCTAAGAGAGGAAGGGGTGAAGAACAAAATGTAGCCTACAAGTTTATGTCACTTGTGTCTACTTCTTCCAGCTAGGCCACACCTCCTAAAATTTTTACCATCTCCCAGTAGTTCAACCAGCTGAGAATGAAGCTGTCAATACCAGGGACTTTGTGGTATTTTCCAGATTCAAACTATAACATTCATTCTCTATTTCTCTTGAAATCGATTCTATAGGTTTTTATATACTTTCTTATGCTGTCTTCAGGACAATGAATGGTTGTATCAGATCTAATTCACCTTAGTATACCAAGGATATAAACAGTATATTAGATTAAGTAACTGATTCTATTATTAATACAGT
This sequence comes from Heterocephalus glaber, assembly GCF_000247695.1. The sequence goes on along the minus strand of NW_004624750.1, from coordinate 24,501,024 downwards.
AGTAGACCCCTAATAATTTTTTTAAATATTTGAGACAAAATGAATGAAGGAAGGCAGGTAAAGCAAGTGTGGCCATTTTCAGGATATCATCCCTTTGTGTTGCCAAAAGCAAAGTAGAATGTCATGTAGATTGTCTCCCAGATCTCAAACCTGAGCTGAAACACCTTCTAAGGTAAAACTCAAACTCCTGCTAGGGACAAAGTTTTCCAGGGTCTGACTTTAAATGCAATCTTCATCTTTAGTAGTTATTGAATAAATTTACCTGCAGGGGGCAGGCATTTTAGGCAAACTAGATTTTTGCCAACTTTTCAACATGTCATTAAATTTCTAACCCTTTATTGTATTTTGAGTGAAGCTGCTGCATTCTCCCTCTCTTATATGTATCCAAATTGATAATATTAGTGGGGTTCTGGTGGAATAATTTTCTGCTGTGCATTATGTACTTGTCACATTTATTTTATGATATTTGTGATTTATTTCCATGGCGGCAAGAATCCTGTCATATCCACCTGTGTGGAGTGCTGTGACCTGACCCCCCAACCCCAGAGAGTGACAATGTGGAATGCTTTCAGTAATGTTGGTCACCAGACATCAAGAAACAAAGAGACTAAGTGAAATTCTGTTTTGAAAAAAATGACTGAGTACAGTATCACCTTGGTTTCAATAATAGGAAATTACTTCAAAGCAAAGAGTGACATAATGCTGGTAAACTATAGTTAATTTAGAAAAGAATATCTATAATAAACTAGTATTTTGTAGAGAACACAATTGGTGCTTTTGAAATTAACTGGAAAATCTGAAATACTTAAGATTTTTTGGGAAATAAGGTATAATTTTGCTAAGGGAACCTGAGTATGATTACAATAAACAGAAACAAACACTCAATTAATATATTTATCTAAACAGCTAATTTACACCTGGAAGGAAAATGGTACTTAATTAATTTGGCTTTACAGGACTGCTAATTGTGAATTCTCAGTTATACTGCTAATGGGGTCACCTAAACAACGACCTAGAACTGAAGAAACTATTGAAGGGAAGAATTAAAAAACTATGCATACCAAGGACCTTCCAATTAGGAGCATTTATTTGATAAAGTTATTGTCTTGTTTTAAATGCATTATTAAAGATACTTCCCTAGAGTGGAAATGGCACAAAAGGAAAATGGATTAGGTGTAAGAATCTAGCTTAAGTTCTGTTTGGAAGTCTTTGGTGTCTCTGGCCATATACACATTCTCTTGGTGGCAGGTACAAAGCAGCTCATCCTTGGATTTTATTCTTTCTGTCTTATATAAAATGAAGATAATTGGATTGAGAAAAACATATAAAAATAAAAGCTGCTAGCCATGTTCAAGTGCTATTGAAATCACTTGCTGAATTTTCAACAGTGATGGCAAGCGCCTTGCTTTGATGTCAGTCAGAGATAGTCACTTTTACCGGTCAAGTTACACTATCTGGGTAAAACTCAAAGTAATAAGGAGAATGAAATAGAAAGACAATCAAATTCCACCCATAATTTAGTATTTAGGGATTTTCTGCTATGGGAAGTTATAGATCAACTATATCTCTAAATTAAAAGTGTTTGAAGAGGATCAGAAAGTACATAAGTAACAATAAAGTGACTGACTTTTTGACCCTGTTTAATACCTATCCAGTTAAATGTAATTGTCTAGCATATGGTAAGAAAATGTTGGTATTTAAGGAAAAGTCAGAACAGTAGTAGTATGACAATAAAAGCACTATTTGTGCAGATCAATAAATTTGCCTAAAGGGAGCTCTAGGCTTATAGAAGTATACATCAACAACAACACCAAAAAAGAAAACATTTTTCATATTTTGTAAATATCAAACATTATTTGAGGAAGTAAGTAAAATGTGCTTATTCATTATGAGACTAAGCATTGCTACTTTATAGTCCATGGAAGCAACTCAAAACAACCTAGAGGAAAGAAAAGCATGGGGGAGCGCGCGCGCGCGCACACACACACACACACACACATGCACACACACACCCCACACTCCAAAATTGATGGAGAAACTCTCAAGAGAGATTTTTGTTTGTTGTTGGAGAATAGGTTATTCACAATTTCAATTACAGTTTACTCAGAACCTGAAAATTCTAACAGTCTGAGAAAGAGATGTGACATACTGCTTACCCAAGTCTACTTTTTTTCTATAGTTCTTTGCACTAAATAATCAACTCATTGTAGTTAAAATCCGGTCTGAATTTAGATCACACACAAAATTGAATTAGAAGCTTGGAATTGGCAAATATTTACTATGTGTATGTATAGTTTGATTTTGGAATCATGGATAACCCTTTCAATTTGGAATCCAATTGAGTATGCGGATAGATATACATTGCAAAATAGTGTGCATAAGATACTAACCATAGAGGGTATATATTGTAGCTAATATCTATCAACAATAAAAAATCTATAGATAATACTTTAGTTTACACTTAAAAACTTTTTAAGTGCACCTATGTCATATTTATAAGAAGAAAATGCTCTCCTATCAACAGCAAATGCTGTATTAAGCATTCTTCTATAACAGTAATTTGTTGTGAAATTTTTTAAGTACATTTTTAAACACAATCATTGTTATTTTTCCAGCTAGTCAGGATTCTAGCATATGTCATTTAACAAATTTCCTCTCAGAAAGGTACGTAGGTGTTTCTAAATTTATCCTATTTTAACAAGGCCCTTTTGATTAGTCTCAGGAAGATAAAAATATCATTTCTTTTTCTGACTGGGGAGGTTGGAGGCAGTTCCTAGTAGTGAAATTTGTTATATCAAAGGTTGTAGGTATTTTTTAGAACTGATAAGTATTATAAAATTTCTCTTCAAAAACCTTCAGCCTTTGTCTACCCACATGACTGATGATATCAAATCATACTAATGTCTGAGGAATGGTCTCCCTGAAAAGAATGTAAGTGTAAACTTTCCACTTTCCTCTCACTAGATCTGAAATTATCTGTTCTAAACTGATCTAATTATGTGTCTTTTAAATTGGGCTCTTGTGTAGTCATTTTATATTCTACTATTTCTTCCTCCCTCACCTCATATATCAATCTCTTTCCTTACCTGTGTGTGCCAGCCTTCTCTGGAAAATAAAAGACTTCCTTTGTTTTATTCACCTTTGTTTTCTCTTCAGCTCCTAGGGACAATGTTTTAAATTTTGTCACTACTCAGTAAATGTTGCCTGAATGATAATTACCCATGGGAAAAAAACTGCTAATATACATTCACTTATATATCTGTTAATATATATGTAAACATATAAAATGATAATTTTTCTTAGTCACATGTTAAATATTTTAAACTGTTACTGAATTTAAAATCCAAGAGGACTAAACACTAACATCTTTGTTTTAAGTTTCTTTCAGAATTTATGAAGACAATCCAAAGCCACCTTTGATATTTCTCTTTCAGAGCCACATTTAGATGAATGAAAATATAAACATTAAGTGCTTTACTAAATTAAATAAGTTATGTCTTAATAACTTCTCCGGATGCAAAATGCATTTTTCTTTTTTCTTTTTTTTTTTTTTTTGCTCAACAACCAATGCAAATTTAGCTTTCTTGTAAAATTTGCTGGCTGTAGATATCTGGATAGAGCCTGATGGTAACTTCCTGGCATCAACTTCTGGCCTTGCTCAGAGTAGAGCTGTGATTTTTCTAGTGTTACAGCTAATAGTTGACACTAAGCCTAATGGAAATGTAATGCCACATTTGCTAATCCTGACAGAGAAGCTAAACTACTTTCACTTTCGATCTGAAAATCCAAAATCAGAAGAGATTTCTTCTAAAAAACAAGATGCCACTGTACTCTCCCAGGAAGTACAAGAAATATTTATTTTAAAAAATTTTAATGCATTTTTCTGTGAACATAAACATCTGTTGTTAACAGTATTTAAGGATTCATTTGAAGTTATTTCTCCCCACATGATTAAAAAAATGTCATTTCCGCATCTTTGTTTAATGATTCCACAAAATTTATCACAAATGAGAACTACTTCTTTATTGTAGACCAACACTTTACTGTTTCTTTCTTTAAATTTTTAGATCAAAATATATTTGAATAAATACGAATTCATATATAGCTTTCTATTTTTTGGAAGAAGATAAGGAAACACATAGCTATTTGACACAATTATTAATAAAATGTCAATAACAACTAAGACTTGCCCAATATTTTATGATAGAAAATATTTTCTCATAGACATCACAGTGCTCTTTGCAAATGAGAAATATTTTATAATACACATTTTGGCATTATAGATGAAATCATCTGCATTATGAAAGGGCTGGCCCATGTTACTGTAGAGCTGAATTAAACTAGCCCACTGCCTTAATTACTTTACTTGTTGAGAGACAAAATACCCAATACCCACAAGTTAAGGGAGGAAAGATTTATCGTAGATCACAGTTTGCAGAGGTTTCAGTTTGTAGCTGGGTGGCTCCAAGGAAGGGTGGCATGGCAAAAGGGCATCACAGAGCAGGCAGGCAAGCAGAAGGCAGCAAGCAACAAGTGACAAGTGACAGATTCTTTCTGTCCCTTTATATTGTACCCAGGCTACACACCTAAGGTGGGGTGCCCTTAGTCCTTCCCAGAACTATTCCAAACCAATCAGAAGATTAATTTAGTAATCACACATCCTTAACCCTACCATCACACACTCACTCTTGCCACCTCTGAAAAGCCTCACCTATGACCGTGTGAAGCTTTGAGGGGACACCTACACACAAGCCATAACACCCACTAAAGCTGATTGCTAATTTCAAATATTTTGCCAACCAGATCACAGGATGTTGGCATTTTAACATGGGCCATGTTGTGAAAATTTACACCATGAAAGTTGGCAGACAGGACAACCATTACATTCTCTTACTCATACCATTTCAAATGTTCACCAGGATGGCCCCAAGTTGTGCAGTGTTGTATACTCCTTGCTATTAACAACACTCAGAATTGATGTTGTTCTTGTATAATCAGGTACAAAATAGTGAACAGGCTCAAACTAAGACTGCTTATTATATTTATTAGAAAGCATTTAGTTCTACTGCACTTCACTTTTTATAAGTAAGGAATACATTTTAAAGATACTAGGCTTCTCAATAGAAATTCAGTGGTAAAAAGACCTTCCTGCTTTCACACATCTTTTGATAAATATCTTCATATATTTTCATTTTTCTTATTCAGAAATAAAATCAGAAACAATAATACTAAAAATATTTTTATCAAATATTTGATCAACAACATATAATCTTGGCCAAAAACAGTTACATAGTTCAAATATGATATTTCTCATCATCAGTTTCAAAAGCCATTTGTAAAATATATTTGAAATATTTAAGCTTTCTTCTTGAAAACTCCAGTTGTTAGCAACAAATTATGTTTCTGACACTCTAAATAGATCTTCAACATTCTTATAGATTTTGGATGCTTTAATAATGATACCTCTGACTTACGTTTGTATGTGCTAAATTCTTGTCATTGAGGAAGATATTTAAGTATATTATACAATGTTAGAAATTAAGCAAGAATCATCTTACAATAGACATAAAAATTCAAATTCCACCAGAGATTACTCAGAAAAAAACATGAATTTGTCATAATCTTTTCTCAGTCATTCTCCTAAATTTAGTAATTCGTTCATAACATATTCAAAATTAAATTCCAAATGAGCAGCTTTTATAAAAAGGTAGAGTCAAATTCTAGTACATTTTACATTAACTAGGACTATGAGTTTCATAATATAAAACTAAGAAAACTGCATCAAAATTAGAATTAACATAAACTTTGTACTTTACATAACATCATCTATTGATGATAAAGACAAAATAAGACCACAATATTAATAATTGAAAGAGAAAAAATAGTATATCGAATGATCATAATTTGTACAATACTCACATTATTAATCACAACAATGCTAAGTAATAAATATGTATTATTTCTGGCATTAATAAAAACAAGTTATTACTATTAATACTATTATCATTCATCCCATAAGTGCAGAATGAGGTTTTGAATAGTGTTGTGGCTTATGTGAAGATGTACTGCCAAAATATTATGTAGTCATAGGTGGGGCTTTTTCAGAAGTAGCTGGATATAGAGTGTGTGATGCTAGGATTAAGGATGCTTTATTATTAAATTAGTCCACTGATTGGTTTAGCCTAATTCTGAACGTGGATAATGGGAAGTCCACCCTAGGTGAGAGTGCTACCTGCCCTAAGGGCATGGAGCCTGGATATAAAATAAGGGACAGAAAGAGAGCTGCTGGAGTTGCTTGTCACTTCCTGTTTGCTTGGTGCTTTGCTGCTTTCTGTGTGCCATAAACTGTTTCTCTTCTGTGATGCCCCTTTGCCATGCCACCCTGCATTGGTGTCAACCAACTGTGAACTGAAACCTGTGAACTAATAGACCTTCCCTTCTTTAACTTGGAGGGAATGTTGGGTACTTTGTCTCAGCAATGAAGAAAAGTAACTAAGAAAAATGGTTAAGCAATTTACACAAAATTCCAAGGCATAAGAGAGACTCCACAAATGTCAAATACTTCTCAACATCTTCCAATATACAATGGAGGTATAGCTAGTCATGTAGAAGAGATACAGTTGAATAGATAGGATTCGTGCTTGACTGTGATATGCAAGGTAATTTCATAAAGATTAAATTGAAGTAAATATTTGATGATCAAAAGTTAATACCACATTTTAAATAGAAGAAGTATTTTATGTACTTGAGTATAAGAATTATCTTTAAAAATATCCTATAATATATAGATATTAAGTCTATCTTTTAAAAAATTTTAAGTAGATACCATGAACATTCCATGAAAATTTTATGTCCTTAAATCAGTGCAATTGTGTTCCTGTCCTGCGGACTTATTTTAGAATTTCTTGTCCTTTTCTTTTTCGACTGTGAGTCTCCATAGGGTAAAGTGTTCAAGAACAGAGCTTGGATACATTTGGAACAGCAATCTGCCTTTTATACTTCACTTTGGACACTGGAACCCTAGATTTCCCTACATTGATCATGTTGAACCTGATTCTAACACCTGTTCAGGTCTCAGTACTGCCTTTGAATTAAAAGGGCAAGTGCTGTCTGTTGTGAATACCCTTAAATGGAACTTTTGGGGCCTAAAGATGTGGAGGGTGTAGATGGAGTTTGGAACCAAGACCTAACATGTTCCTTTCATAATAATGAGGCTATTTAAGGTGGGGAATAAGGAAAGTTGCTAGTAATGAGTTAGAAAAAAAAGTAGAGAATGAAAGGGGAACATGCCGGGGAAGCCCTCAAGTTACCTCTCCCTCCCTGATTGGTTGATTCTGGTGCAGAATTCCAAGACTGATTATTTTAAGTTCAAACTTGGTCTTCCAGAACATTGTGTGTGTGTGTGTGCTCGCGCATATATATATATATATATATATATATATATATATATATATATATATATATATGTCAGAGTAACAGGATGGAACATCTTTTATTTAACAGTTTTTCCATTTGATTTGTAACTATTTAATATTTTTTATTTAGCAACATGTAATCTTTCATTTCTATTTTTTTTCTGGGCTGCACAGGTATTAGGTAATGGTATCTTTATTATTTTAAATCATTCTTTAAGTATGATATTATGAGAAGAAATGAGACAAGTATTACTGTGTTGAAGCAACTTGTTGAGAAAATTGCAATTTCTTTTTTCTGATTGTCACTCAGCTACAATGTGTGCAGTCCATGTCACTAGGATACCTTTGGCAGAACAGTTAGCAGAAGTAAAAATTATGGAATGCCCAGCTGCTTCATTAGTTATTGTCCAAAATGGTGCATGCATTTAACTTTTATCATCTGGCATCAACATTTCTTGTACTTCTGAGGTTGCACAAAGAGCAAATAAAAATTTCAACAGTTAATCTGCTATATGTGTGCTTCAATTTAGAATAGTTATAGCTATAGGAAAACAAAAAGCATAAAATCATCCAGGCAATTCAATTAAAAACAAGTTAGTGAGGGGCTGGGGATTTAGCTAAGTGTTTTCATCCCCTACCTCAAAAGTGCAAGGTCCTGAGATTGATCACCAGTACAAATAAATAAATAAATAAATAAATAAATAAAAATAAGTTAATGAACTAAATATTTTATTATTCATTGAAAGTAGCTTCTCTGAAATTCATATAGTAAATTCTGTTAAACTATTCCTTGGAAGAATTCGTTTTTAACTGATATGTTTACTATCTACAAAGAGGATTAATTGTCTAGGTGCTTCTTATATTTTTACTTTCATGAGTACATGTTTGTAGTACATAATGATTGTATTGGCTGTAGGGAATTGGTACATACACATAACATATTTCAATTCTTATTTTTCCCCTTCCCTCTGCCCCCCTTTTATTTTTCAAGCATCAGATTCATTTATTTATCTTAAAAGGCCTTGTACAGTTGATTATCATATATGCCGATTAAAAACCAGACTAATAGGTCAAAGAATGTATAAAACATGTAAGACAATTGCACTAACTCAGTGTACACTTTTATTTACATGGTCAGCACTGGATTACAATACTTTTTGTTTTCTCTTTTGTCCTGTCATATATCCATCCTTTCAATAAACAAATTTCCTATGAACAGTGTTTTGTTGTTGTTTTTGTTGTTCTGATTTTTAAATTCAAATATTTCCTCTATTTTGCTAATTATTTTCTTGATGCAGATATTTTGTGCTATTTTTCTCCAATATTTCCTCATGAAATTAAATGGTTTATAAACAAATATTTAATTTCTAAAATGAACATTCTTTACTATTGCTTTAGTTTTACAAGTAATCATGTTCACTAAAAATATATAATGTAGAAGTCTAATGTCTTGGCAAAAGAAAACCACTGAATATGGTGAACTCAATGTTAAAACATAATTTGGGTTGGAATTGGTTCTTCTATTAAATAAATTACCTCAGAGCTAGTGGATAAGTATGAAATATGCTTTGTTACATTTTAAATGCTGCTTCAAGATTTTCATGCTTTGTGCGATAGAATAACAATGAGTGTCACTATGTGGCTTCAAGAACTTATATGTTATAATTTATATATATATATATTTTTTTCAGTAACTTATATAACTTCAATAAGCCAATAACTTATTGGCTTACAACACTGGAGAATTAATTGCTGTATGTGAAGATCATGGCTGAAGGCTGAGAATTGCGGGGTTTTTAATTTTGTTCAAGTGAAGCAGATTTCATTATTCATGTTGGTCTCTCTATTTTCTCCATAACAAGTTTGCACTGGGCAAATTTTCAGATCTATGAAAAACCTGATTATATCATGGACTCCTAGAAATGGAAGGTTTAGGAAGTAGGTCACGAAACCTGTATAGACCCATTTCACCACAACTTTGGGAAGGGAACATCATTATAGTTAGCAATTCCATTCTAAAGGCTAACCAAAGTCCATGATACATGGATAAAGATTCATCTGAGAGTAAGTACAGAAATTCCTACTAAATCAAAGTGGTAGGGATGAATGAGTCAAATGACTCAAATTTTCTATGTGACCCTCTTGCTATCTTGATATAGCAAAATACCGATATTTGAAATGAAGTGGAAATTCTATATTGCATTGTAATATTTACACATCATATATATATATATATCGGGGACATTATTTTGTTTTGTTTGAAAAACATATTTAGAATAACAACTTTTTAAAGTCTTACATTTTGAAATGTTTTAAATAATGAAATGATTTTAAGTGTTACTAATATAACTTCTTAATGATTTCACACCAAAAACATCCCATAAGGTCTTCATGATGTGTAAATATTTGACATAGTATAGGAACAAAGGAAATTCTTAAGAAATTATGTTACAGTTATATGGAAGCCAGTGGATTAAATTTAAGGGCATATGTACTCAAGTTTGATAAAACCACATACCTTATTTAGATGTTGAGAAATACACAAAAAGCTTAAGAAGATTAAAAGTATTTATCAATATTTGCATGTGTGTGTAAATAAGGAGGAAAATGGTTAAAAAGAATAATTGATGATTTGAAATAAGAAAAGTTTCAAAGGGGTGAGGGAAGTGAGAGGGGAAGGGAAAAGGAAAGAAGGGAAAGGAAAAATTATGAGAAAAGAAAAAAATGGAAACAAAGTCTTTGTAAATTGGGAAGGGTAGAGGTGGTGAATGGAGGACAGGGAATGGGGAAAATATAAGAACCAAGATATATCATGTACAAGTACAAATACCCAATGATAAATGTAAACATATTGTATACCTAAAATGTACCAATAAAAGAATTTAAGCAAAAAAATTGTCAAGGCTCTGAAATTCATAACATTTCAAAGTGAAAAATATTGTACTATAAATGGTATAGGTTGTTAACATAGCATGTCATTATATTCTAAATTTTATTCTAGGTAAAACTTTATGATGATCTTCTATTTGAATATAAACAATAAAATACTTGCTGTTTTAAATTTGGTAAG
>NW_004624750.1:24465140-24485129 GCF_000247695.1 Heterocephalus glaber | reverse complement strand
CATGTCTTGCACTAGGGGTACAATTTCTCCTGTTATCTGAGAAATTATTTCTGATTTCATTTTTTCCAGATCCCCTTTTGTTGTCAGTTCAGTGGGTCCAGGTGGTTGAGTATCAGAGTGTTCCATGTCATTTCCCTTTGGGGTTGCTGTACGTGATCTGGTATTCTGGTTTTGAGACTTATTTATGTGTTTTCTCATTTTGACTGGGGAGGGGCCTGTTGGTGCCTGCATGGATTACCTCCTCTGAGCTGGAAGAGCTGGGACCAGGGCCGGGAGCAGTGGTAGAGATGGTGGCCCAAAAGCCCTTTCCTGTGGGCTGGGAGCATCAGGAGGGATGGTGGCCCAGATGCCCCTTCCTCTGTTCCAAGAGCAGTGGCGTGGTGGCTCAGAAGCCTCTACCTCTGTGCCAGAAGTGGTGGGAGGGATGGTGGCCCAGAAGCCCTTTCCTCTGGACCAAGAACAGTGGCACTGTGGCTCAGAAGCCCCTACCTCTGGGCCAGGAGCAGCGGGACTCAGTGCCATGGTCTGGTGGTCCGATGTCCTCTGCGTCTTTGTAGTGTGGAACCAGGTGGCTGTACAGAGGAGCAGGGGGGTGTCCAGTGGATTGTTGCTGGGGTGTGGGCTGATTCGGCTTCTTCCTCATGCCTGGGGACCTAGGCAGGGCATGTGCATACCTGCCTGTCTGCAGTGGGCTCCAATTTTTATTTTGACAAGGATGTGTGAGGTTGAAAAGTTTTCTTCAGTCTGTTTCAAGGCTTCAAAAACTTATTTCGAGTTATTTTCATTTTAATTGTGGTTTCAATTATGATTTCAATCATATTAAATATGATTAATTTTACCAAAATATTGGTATATTTATCAATTTAAATAAAAATAGTTTGGGGTATGAAATTGAATTTTGTGGCCCTCAGCCTCTCTTCCATCAGTGATGAAAGTAGACAGGCCACTCAGTACGGTATGCATGCAATATTATTCAGCGTTGCCTACTCCCAGAACATTTACATTGCGAATCTAATCACTGTTCGATTTTAGGTTCTGATCATCCTGATTTGGTTCTCTTTTCTTCAAGAATAAATTTATATTCTTTAATAAGTTATGAGGCTAGGGATTTAGCTCAGTGGTTCTGGTGCCTGCCTCACAAGTGCAAGGTCCAGAGTTCGATCCCTGGTACAAAAAAAAAAGTTATATATTTTTATTTATCACTTATTTATCAAATTTTTAAACTTAAATGTAGGTCTTTCTTTTCCCTTTTTTCTCTCTTCTCTTTTTGGTATTAAGTAATGTGGTACTATCATTCCTCCTGCTGTATTCTAAAAACATATGAAAATCATTAACATATTCTACTTTCCATAGAAACAAAGATTGCCCTTGTATATGCTTACCAGGTAACATTTCTGTACTAATAAGGTTAGCTTAGGTGCCTGACTCCCTTTAACAGAAATCCTTTTGAGTTTTCTAAGTCTTCACATCTTGCAATGACATGAAATAGTTAAAAAAAATTCTGAAGAATTAGATGATGCCATTCTCATAGATCTGGTTAATCAGTGTGGTTCATAGTATATAAGAACAACGCAAACACATACTCAAGTAATGTGGTCATTTGAGTATGAATTTCAGCTAATTCTTTATAATTCTAAAATATTACTTAGTTTACCTAATATTGGAAATATCTTAACAGCATAATAATCAGAAAATGACTCATGGAATGAACATGACAAACCAATATATGGTTGTTTTTTGATTGATCCATTAGATATATAATATAGCTACCATATGTTATCTGCACCAAGGACATGACCTGAAGCACATTTTAAAATTCAATTGTAATATGATATAATCTTAATGATAAAAAAGTATATTTTTATTTAAAGTAATATTCAATAGTGAATTAGTTCTGCAGATTAATACCAATGTTACACAGGGACACTCTGATGCAATTAAAACTAGCTCTGACAAAAATTATGAAAGATTTATGGAGTGCTAACAGTAAAGGTTATTTTTCTATTTACTATGCCTAATATTGATTCTTCAAAGATATGTTTCCTATTCAGGTTCTATTGTAACTTGACTCTTCTTTGATATAAAATATTATTTTGATTCAAAAACAAGCCTGCATTTAAAGAAAAGTTTCATACTTTATCATTTACTGAGACTACAGTGGTAAACTTTCAATCATTTAAAGTCTATCATAAAAGAAATAAAGACTTTTTGTAAGACTCATTTGTAATTGTATCACCCTCTTCCTATGAATTTGATGACTAGATTCTTCTTCTTTTTTTTTTTTTTTTTTGGTACCGGAGATCGAACTCGGGTCCTTGTGCTTGCAAGGCAAGCAACAGAACCACTGAGCTAAATCCCCACCCCTGGATTATTCTTTTTAATAAGGAAGGTCTCTACAAACTTATTCTCTGTATTTATCTTTCTGTATACTTGTTAGAAGTTTCAACTATTCATTGTTTTGTCACAGTGTTTATATTTTAAAGAATAGTTACATTTTTGTTTCTGAAAACCACAGTAAGTTACAAGCAAAAGTGATTTCATTTATTAACTGCTGAAAACATCTATCTAATCATAGCATTACTGGAAAATCTCTAGAGCAATGTTATAAGAGAATGTGAGAATTACATATTTTTAAAACAGTTTCCTCATCCAATCTGCTCTGTACTAGTTTGCCATTGACATGATACTTAGTGTCATTTAAAAATATAAAACAGATGTGCTTCTCACATTCAATAGGAACCTTTATAATAAAAAGAAAAGTTGTTTTCAAGTTTTAAATTGGCTAACAATCAACATTACAAAGATAAATGCTCGGCAGGCAGCCAATAGAGATCTATCACATTAGGTACTGGGTGATGGGTACCACAATGTACAACAGAGTAGCACTCCAGGTGGCTTGGGGGAGGATAGTTTCTTGACCATATGTGACAACAGAACTTTCAAACAATAGGACATGATCTTTAGAACCAAAAAGCAAATGGAAAACCACTTTGTGTGCTCTGGCATCACTGTCACACCTTTTAGTCAAAATTTAGTGAAGTCTGGGGTTCTGTTACACAGTAGGGAGATTATAGGTAACAACAATATATACTATATTTCAAAATTGCTAGAAGAAAGTATTTTGAATATTTCTCCATGAAGAAATGATAAATATTTGATGTTAGATATGCTAACTACTTTGGTTTGATCAGTATACAATGCATACATAATTTAAAAATCACTTTGTACTCTGTTAATGTCTATATTATTATGTCAATTAAAATGTATTTAAATATCATTTTTATAATCAGCTACCGGGTCTCCACTGTCTTTGCTGATCATCACTGCTCATATGCTATCTACTGCATCACTCATTTCATCTGCCTTGTTTTGTTTTATTTTCAGTGACAGAATTAATTACAATATTTTGGGCAAACATTATCAGCACCTCTGAGTTCCCCATGTCTGCTGCCTCCAATTTAGAGGTAGTTACCAAACAAACAACAAGGTTAAATAGGAGGATAAAAACTGAAAACTGATTTTTGAATCTGGCTTGACTGTGTCTTACCAGGAAGTGCTCTAAGTGACAATCTTATCTCCAGCTTTTTAGGGTTCAGAAATATTGACTTTTCCATTGCTCTGAGTACCCGGGTTCTCAGCAATTTAGATTACAGACCACAGGCACTGAGAACCCTGCTCCCACCTTTGCTTGAACATTGGCAAATTCTTGACTGGGGTTACCTCTTTACTATAGGATTTTGCTAAAAGTAGCAAAGAACAAAATTCTTTGTTTATCAAACCTCTTTCCCTACAGTTACAAGTTCAAATGTATTTGGTGTGACTCCCAATTTATCACTGGTTACAGTTCACCAAATGGTTTTCCACAGGACAGCAAGTGCCATAAGCATATCAGCATACAGAATGTACTCTTTTCTTCTTGCTGTCCAAACACCAATACAATGTCACATAATTTTAACTTTTACTGATATAAAACTCCACTTCTGGACATCAATTTTTATATTAGTTAGTATTCAGGATATATTGCTCCAACAAAAGACCCCACATTGATGGGCATAAATGGCATTGGAAAAGACCTAGATTATGGATGTGATTTTTCGTGAGGTGGTGAAAATTAATTACTCCATAAAAATATTTAGGGATTCATGTTCTTTTCATTTTGCTTAGTCATATCTGAGTGTGCTATCTTTCATCATATCGTCAATGTTGTCTTGAATCCATATCCAATAGGTAAATAAGAAAATCTATGGCCATGATGCATAGTTTGCTCATAAAATTTCCTTCCATAAGCCCCTGGGCCAAATGAGTCCATGGATTCATCTACACTAAAAAAAGATATGCAATATATGTTACCTGGTTTTCATGTTATAACTAAAAATTGTGGGTTCTATTATTAGATAAAATAAAGAAGGAATTGGTGTGATAAAATATATCTAGATCTATTTCTCTCTATATATTAAAAGTATAATTTTTTAAGTCACATTAAAACACAATACTATTAATCCCCTTCACAATACTCCCTCTCAATTCAAACACACTTATGCCATCAATCTTGCTAACTTCTTCTTTTTTTTTTTTGTACTGGAGATTGAACTCTGGACCTTGTGCTTGTGAGGGAGGTGGTGAAACCACTGAGCTAAATCCCTGGCCCAATCTTGCTAACTTCTGAAGCAATCCTGGAAGTCCTGTCTTGTGTCATAATAACTTGTGATGAAAAATAGGATGACTGTTGCTGCCAATTGACATCCAACAGGAAAGCAGGCTCATAAAAAATTATGGTGTGTCTTAATTGACCTTATTCACCATATCTGGAACTTTATGACTTCTGGCTTTTCTGCACAGTCAAGATGACCATGAAAAGTCAATACTTTGAATTGATTCAGAACATTGAAGCACAAAACAGCACAACTAAAGATAGTCACAAAAAAGGGAATTACAGAGCTGCTTCAGGAAGCAGCAAGGAGAATGGGACAAGTTTGTTTGAAGTGAGGGTGTAGCAGTTTGTGAATAGCAATGTTTCTTTTTCTGTAATGATTTCTTTTTTCAAATTTAATCATTCACCATGTCTTTCATTCACATATTGTAAATGCAAGAGCATAATTGTTCCTTTAAAAAAATAGTTGCTGTGAAGGATAAGAAAATTGAATAAAAAGTAAAATTTTCTCAAAAAATGCTTTTTAAAAAATAATTATTCTATGGTGGAACTTTGGCAGAAATACTTATTTTCAGATCTATTTTCTTCATACAATGTATTTCCTATCAAAACTAAAGCGGTGTGTCTTTAATATTTGCGATTTTATGATGGACAAAGATGTCCAAGCAGTTTTCTAACTCTCCAACAACTACTTTACCACATTTTTATCCTCATCTTTGAAAAATTTTACTAACTCGAACTATATTGACTCATTCCTCCTTTTGTGTTTTTAGCCAAGCATTTTCCCCCTAATATCTCCATTCATTCAAGTTTATCATCTTCACACCTGACTTCAAATTTGCTTTCTCAAAGTACCAGATTAACCCTGAATAATTGCTATTTTTTACATCCTCACTTTTTATTGTGTTAATTTATATCTAAAACTATTACCTACAATAATATCAATACATTTCAGATTCATATTCTTTGCACCATGTAACATTCTTCAAAGTAAAAGGTAATGGTCCTTCTTTGAACATACCAGTGATATGACGAACTGAAATATTCTTTGATGAAAAAGTTTCTCTTCTATGAAAGAAACAGTAAGTTTATAGGAAAACAGTGCTTGGAGAAATAGGACTTTCCCTCAATCTACCGTTTAACTAGTTGTGTAATCTTGGTCAAATAACCTGATGTTTGTGTTTCCTTTGTTGTTTTTCCAGTAATGAAGTATGATTGTTTTGTTAGTGAAGTATGACATTGTGGTAACAATGTCAAATCATTAACTCAGTTTTATTATTACAATATGTAATAATATACTGTTCTATATAAAAGTTCACATCATTTATAAGTATTTCACATGTATTTCATTTATCATATCACACAGCACTTTTGTGAATATCAATGAGTACTACTCTCTGTAGACTAACATGTAAAGATAATGCTTAACTGCTTTTCTATGGGCCTCTAGAGCAATATAAAAAAGAAAATCCATATATTACTTCTATTTAAAAAGAAATTTGCTATTTACCTTATTCCACAAGAAATCATGTGATTAAACAAACAGCATAAATTGTGACCTGAGGCCCCAAAATTTGAGTTTATAAAACTAAGAGTGAAACAATGCTACACACATTTATATTTACTCACCTCTTTTATGCAGAATAATTAATGTAAAATAATATGTTAAGGTTGATTGATCTTTAACATTCCCCTCAGGATTAATATTCTATGATTCATACTGCTAAAGCAAACTTTTTAATATTTCTAAATATTAGTGCTACATATTCACATTATTATTGTTTTACAATAAATCAACCTAAACTTATCACATAGAGAAATAAATATTTTTTGCATTTGATCTGTCTTATGTTTTAAATGAATCTTTTTAAATACATCTTAGTCATACATTCTGGATCTTAGTGATACCCTAGACATACTAAAAAATAACTACCTATCTTGGAAATAAGTTTTTACATATATACTTATATTGATTTCAGGTAATAGATATTTCATTTTCTGTTTAATGTCCTGAATGTACAATGTTTCTTATAAAATTGCATTTATATAGTGATATAACAATAGAAAATATTTGTCCTTTTCTTTTTTACTTTTTTTTATAAGGAAAGGTTCTCAGTCAGAAGCTAAATGTAATTGCCTTCATATTTGTTCTCAGCGGTTCTCTTTTCTCCTATCTAACATATTGGTGACTGATCCTAAAGAATACAATTTGTCTGTTGTTTGTTTGTTTGTTTTTAAATACCAGAAAATGATATTATGTCAAAAGTGAGACAATGCTGACAAAAATAAATAGTGTTTTACTGATTCATTTTAAGACACTTAAATCAGATGGTTAAAAATTTGTTAATCCTCATCCACACAGCAAGAACCTGTTTACAGCCTGATCCTTCATCTACAACATTAGTTCTCCAAAAACTGTTTTACTTTTACTAAATTAATTAGAATCATTCTTTAACCTGTAATCTGTAATGAAAGAACACAAAAGAATCCAAGAACATGTTTCAAACTTTCATAAGAAGGATAAAAAATAATTACTGAAGCCTTAAAGCATATCATGGGCAAATGAAGGCAGATATTTCAAAATTCCTATCAAGATTTGATGAGTTTTAGTCTTGGATTGAATTAATGAGTTGTATTCTCACTCTGGCATAGTTTAGGAGAAACATTTTCTTGGAGAAGATAATATTGTAAGGAGATTCTAAATGTTTCGTTATGGGTGACAAGCACTATATGCAGACAGGAATATATGACCATTTAAACAACATCAAAAGCGTAACTAAATCCTGATAAGATAAAGTTTTTACAATAATTATGACTAATATATTCAAGAACCTAGAATAAATGAAAATATATAACATCACTGGAAAACTTGAATCTAAAAAATTAATCAAAGAGAAATTCTGTACCAGAAAATTATAAAGATACTAAAACTAAAATCAAACTATATAAAGGGTAAGTAAGGCTAAATTGGTGAAATGAAATATATCAATACTAATCCTAAATTCTGAAAATTGAAAAAAGATATAAATATAGATTACAAATATACATGTAGGTTAAAAGTGACATGGGAAAGAGTGAGAATATCTGTTTTATAATCTCAAAGTGAAAACCATCCTGAGATAAAGTAA
Source organism: Heterocephalus glaber (assembly GCF_000247695.1). The sequence goes on along the minus strand of NW_004624750.1, from coordinate 24,477,350 downwards.
AAGAGAAAATGGGCAGGTGCAATATTAAAAGTCTGAAAATTATCCAAAACTATTTAAAGACAAAAAACTCACAAATGCAAAAAGACCTATAGATCAAGTTCAGCATGAAATAAAAGAAATAGAAAAATCATACCTACCACAGGTGTATCATAATAAAAATGTCAAAACAAAATAAAACAAAGCAAAAGAGAAAACCTTGCAAGTATACAAAAGAAAAATTAGAAGCTGATTTTCAAGGGAGTAAAGCAACACTAAGGAACTGTTTGTCAAAATGAATGATAACATGTGGATAACAATTGATCAAAGGCAAATGAAAGTAATTATATTATTAAATTCTGAAAAAATATCTATTGCTTCTGAACTTTACTTTCAGTGAAAATAATCTTTAAAAGTGAAGGTAAGGTTTGTGTTTCTGGTTAATATGAAGAGATACAGTTGTAAAAATGATCAATTGTCCCCTAAACAGAGGAAATCTGGAAAAGCTACAACATCATACTCTTATTGAATATGTCAGAAGATTGAGGCTAAGAAATACAAATTAACTAAAATGCAGAATCTGCAATCCCTTTTCAGAGTCAGAAATCATAATTGATTGCATTCATGGAGAAACAGCAGAAGTAAGAAAAACTGCCATTGATTGGGGTATGGAGAAACCAGCTAAAATTTTAAGATATTTTGGTTGAATATAGTCAGGTTCAATGTTGAGATTCAAAGGACCTCTAGCCTCAAAGTAAGATTGCATTAACTGCCATTGGTTATATTCAGGACTTCTGTGAGGGGTTGGGAACACTGTAATTGCTGAAAGAGGGTAAGGGTGAGGTGGGGAAGATAAATGAGAGAAAATCATTCCAACAAATTCCAGGCACTTACTGGGGGACAGATGGTGGCACACAGTAGTAATACTGAGACTTAGAATTGAGATATACGTTTTTCCTTATAGAATTTTTGTTTCATAGTGTTATTTTACTTTTAAAATGTTTATATGAATTATATCGACAAAAATACTTACGCATTTAGAAAACATATTTATGTATGTGCATGTACTGGAGACCCCTGCAGTAGGTTCCAGTCTCCTGCCCAGGGTATGATGCAGGGTTAAAGAAAGACTCAAAGACAGAATTAAAGAAAAGAGTGGGAGCTAGGATGGCCAGTGCTGGGCAACCAGAAAAGATCCTGGTCATTCCAAGCCATTGATTTTCATTGGTAATCAGATTGGGGTAAAGAGGAACTACATGCAAGGATGTGCAGTTGTGCAGGTGTTATGGATACTAATGCAAGTAAGGCTTGTAAAGGAAAAGACAAAGCATTCTCGAATTAGGAACCGAAGAGACAAAAAATAGTTATAATTAGAGCCTTGTCCTTCTAGTTTAGAACGTTTTAGTCGTTGGAATGGAATTTTAGTGCGAGTTACTCTGACTTTGGCTGCTGTGTTATCACATATTGAGCCCCACAGCTTCACAGGCCATTTCTCTGGTCTCTGCTGCTGCGGCTGATAGCTGGAAGGTCATGTTAACTTGGTCACTACCGCGTTGCTTATGAGGTGCTTCTATGAGTCATGTAAGTTTCAGTTGGACTCGCTTCTTTAAAAGAGCCAGTTGTGCGGTTAACTTTTTACAGCCTACGCTGCTTACAACCTGAGTGGGGCATAATCCGTAAGGCGGTCCCGCACATGTATGTGTATGTTTCTATGCAAGGCAACATATGACAGGCCATTTTAACTTCCACTTTAGCTTCGCGTACAAAGCTGTCTTTATTTCTCCAAATAAAGCTGTCTTTTAAATACTTTGAATCTTAGAATTAGACTTCATTAGATAAGATTTTTATTCCTAATTGAGGCTCCTTTTTTATACATACCAATATATACTGAATGTTTGGATATGCTTTGTTTATGTTGGAGGTAGGTTACAATATTTGTTTCCTTTTATTGTACTCACTATTCTAATATTTGCTATTGAAATGAAGAATCTTATGACTCAGAAGAATTCTTACCATCTAGAGAGAAATGAAGTGTTCCTAACAATTTTTAAGAGTTCTTTGCTTTATTTTTCATGTATATATCCATTTGAACATACAATTATTTGTTTAAATATATGCTTTGTACAAGCCTGTGTTTTAGAACCAATAAACACTACTGAGGACAATGCCATCTCTGGTTACTGAATAAAATAATATTAAATTTTGAAGAACATCAAACAATGTTAGAATGATGATCTATAATATTACACAAAACAATAAAAATCTATATTTTCATTTTATTATTGGAGCATCATCTATTTTATCATTCTCAAGTCTGTTTAAGGTAAATATAAACTTAGAATAAGGTACAGAGGTATGCCAAACATATATAGTTGTGGTATATAAGTGCCATTTTATCTTCACAATGTCTGTCTATGAAATTGATATTACATCTGTTTTCTGGATAAGTAAAATTAATCTCATGATTAAATAACTAGCTCAAGATCACATATAAATCTTGGTTTCTTTGACAGCAAATCTCATACATTATATAAAGCTGTGACATTATATGTTTGCCTTTCCCATTCTAAAATTTCAACAAGTACATGGGATTATTTTTAGTAATTTTAAATGAGCCTGTTCACCAAGGGGTATGTAGTACTTGGATCATAAATCAGAGAGATGTTATAGTAAATATGGGATTTAACATACCAACCTAAAAGGGGCACTTACCACATATGTCTGCGTTTGAACGTTGTCCAAAATGAAAATATAACTTATTCTGACATGCATGTAGATAATAATGCTAGGGCTCAGAGTGAAAGTTGTCAGAAGTCTCTTGGATTATAGGAAATTAATTCACTTCACATTATGAATTAATAGATGCTCATCTCTCTTAATAATGACACTCGAGGATTCATTAAACTAGAAGTTCATATTGATTGATAGACAGCATTGACTACTGAATACAGCACTCTGTGCTGTTTTCATTTGCTTTTCCATTCTATGCTCATAAGTTCTACTTCAATACCTGTCTTTTAAAGAGGAAATGATTTTTTACAATTCATATTCTTTGCCCTTAAAAAATTTAGGGCAGAAACAGTAATATTGTTGATATTTTAGTTTATTCACTTTTTTCATTTCCTTTTGATTATTGATTCAATATTTAGAATATATCAAAGTCAAGAGATGAATTGGCCATAACATGGCTTTCCCACAAATATTAGTAAGGATGTGTTAGGGATTCATTTCCATGCTATCAATTACCCCACTGATTTAGCCTTGGTAATTGAAATTATTTTAAGAGTCAAGAAAGAATAGATCAACTCAGCTATAGCTCTAACAGAGAGTGTCAGTTCTTTCAACATTAGGATACAACTCATTAATTTTAATAGAAAACGCTTTTGTTCACTTTAGGAAATGCTTCCAGTTTCTGTCATATTTTGAATTCAGTTATATTTGTGATCTTAGGTTTCCTAAATCTGATAATTCATACAAGAACAACTTTTCTATCGGTATCTTTGATTCATCATTAATAAATTTTATCAAATCTGAGATACATGACTTTTCTATTTTTTCATATATCTATTTGAAAATCTCATCTTTTAAATACAAAGGAGGAATATTTTTCACCTCACAGTCCCGAGAGGCCCTGTTCTATGTCTCTAGTATGCTGTCAAGTTGCTGTTCTCCTTAGCAAACCTAATTTCTTTCTTCCAAAGTAAATATAAATTTTTGCATTATTCTGCTCACTTTTTCATAACAAGTCCCTCCAGAGAAAAGGGACAAAGGATTGAGGATGGTGTTCAATATTTTGCCTTATTGTGAAATCCTTTTATTGTAATTTTATTCATTGAAATAATTGTAATATAACTGCATTTAAGGTAGAATAATAGTCATAATTCATACTGCTAATGTTCAAATCTTAACTTTCCAACTTAGGTCTGTATAACCCTAAGCAAGTTCATGATTCCTGCATCTCAGTTTCCTCATGCATAATGCAGATCTTAATTGATTCTATCTTCATTGTGGAGATGAAATGTTTTAATACAGCGCTTAGAAAACCGGCACACATTTAGAGTTCAAGAAATGGTAACCTATAACAGTCGTTTCTACTTCTGTTCTTGTTATATTCTGTCACTTAGTATCCACATACCATAAGTAAATATGAGGAATTCCTTAAAACTATGTAGAAAATCCTTTGAGTCATCTAAAAAAAATATTTATTATACTACTATAAGGATGGAGCAAATCTTCATAGATAAGTTCCCTCTCTACTTTATAAATTTTTCAATGGTAATATAGTGTTATATTTTCTACATTTTCCTTTATCCCCTTTAAATATGCACAAGGAAATATTCAAACCTCTTATGTGTATAAGGTTTCACTTTGTGAATTTCAGCTATGTCGAGTGCACTTGAGAAAAATTTCAAAGTTCTATTGTGGCAAGTTTCACGATCCTCAGCTTAACCAAGGTTTGAAGTTCTCATAAAAGGAAGGTTTTTATTTAGTTATATGCTTGGCAAACTGGGAGAAAACAAATATCTTATGTGTTTGAAAAAGTCAACAATTCTCAATGTTTTCTAGTTTCAAATTTTTATAATAACTTAATCCCTTCAAAAATCATTACATAGAATTTAAATACTTTACTTCAGAGATAAAAGAGTTTTATTCCTAGAAAAAGATAACACTCTTTAATATGGATCACTGAAGGAAGTATGTGGTCAACTGGTGGACATTTCAATGTTGTCTGACAATACATTTCACTGACGCAGTATAAGCCAAGACTCTGAAGTTTTCACAAGTGTTTTAAGATTATGCATAGGGAGTGAAGGATAGGACCATTCAATTTCTAAGTTTTCTTTCCCTTTTCATACATCCCTATTACACCCAAATATGTTGGAAGCATCTTGAATATATTTTGTTTTACAGTTCTCTAAAAGATTTTATGTTATGTTTTAGCTAACCAGAGATAATCTTGGTGTTTCTTAAACATTTGAAAATCACCAGCCTATTTAGTATAGCTAAAAGGAAATAAATGAAAATTACTTTTTATATCCCAGATCAAGAACATCTCCTCTTTTGTTCTAAGGGGCAACTCTTACCATTGGGGCAATATTTTACCTACTGGTTAAAATATTTCTAAAAATAACCCCTATGCACTTCTTTTTTAACTTTTCATTTCTGACTCCCAAAGGAATGAAATCTTGAGTTTGTCATTATCAGACAACATAAGAGCTAAAATCACTAGACTCTGGATATATATAAGACAAAGATAAGGGAAGGTAGGTCTGTATCATATAATATTTCAGTTGTAACTTCTCATTATAGGTAGGATTTCTCTACTTTTGAAATTAATGGGTTATAGGATACTTTGACTTGTGTATCCAAAAATAGACCCTAAAATAAAGATTGGAGGGAAAGTGGTTTATTTTAGAGGGACAAGAAACTCATGTAGAAAAGTAATGAGACCAGGAAGAGAGGCAATGAATAAAAGATGTTCTGAAGTTAGTGACTATTGGAAATGATGAAGCTAAGTCTGCAAACAACTTTGAAAAATGATATAAAACTAAATACCTAATTTGTGTCACAGGAGAAACAAGTAAGCTCTTATCATTAGTCTTTATTTCTTAGTCATTGATTCAGGGTTGCTTCTAGGGAAATACAAGATTGTACTTATAATTATCTATTATTTTTGCCCTCCTAGGCTTCTGCCAAAATTATTTTCTCCTCTCATGAGAAAGTGTTTTGGAAAAAATTAAACTGTTGATAGTTCCAATTCAGGTAACAGGAATTAAATTGACGGTGTAAAAAAGATATAAACAGGGTAATAACTGCATTTTCAACTATTGGTCTACTATGTGTTTTCTTAAATTAAAGCTACTACAATTTTGTTTTCTTTTTATATGCTTACATATTACATTTTTCGCATTAATTACCTTATTACACTGTAACTGAATATTGTATGCTTCATCTTGTTCATCTATAAAACTTCACTTCACTGTCTAGTAGTTACTTAACAAATATTTGTTGAGTAATTGAAAGAAAAATATCTTCAAAGTCAAACTATATAAGCTTTCAATTTTCCATTATTTTTTTCTACTTAACTCATGCTATCTTCACTGAATATTTCTGATTTACATGTAAGAATATTATAAGACTTTTAAGCATGGCTTACTCCCCTGTACTTACAAGTACTTTCTCAGTCACTCTGTTTTCCAACCTCATTACCATTTAATTAGGAACTGGAGTGAAGAAGACAAAATGCCACTCACATATCTTGACTTTCCCAGACTTAGAGGATGGGTACACTAAAGGCAAAAAGTGAGGTGATGCAATTACATTAGTAAATGCATGTTGCAGGGATGCAATAAAATTTTAAGAGATTGGCTCCACAGATAAAAGGGAATAATGTATTGTCAATATGTTTTTAAATAAACAAGAAACATTACTGCGAATTTGAGAATGATCTAAAAATATGATTACATAGACGTGCTAGCAGGATAGAGTGGTTTACACAAAAGTATAAGAGACTATCAACTTTATGGTTCTTGCTCTCACAGCTTACATGTTCTTACTGTACTAAAATGTTTTAAAATTATTTGAAATTTGAATAATATTTTTCAGCAGTTTTATTTTGCTGACTCTGATTCTTAAATATTGTGCTCCCTGCTTGTGCTACTTTTTATGCTTTAAAATATAAGCCGTGGTTATACCCAGCTCATATCTTGTCATCCAAATTTGAAGTGCTAAGGAATTTTAACTTTCTTTTAAAAATAAGATCACATTCTAAGACGTTTGAAACTATTCACTTATACTTCACAGCAAATAAAATTAAACCCACAGAGAAGTTGAGTTGTGTGTGTTTGTGCACCTGCATTCCAGTCTGTTATGTATTCAGGTATGTACCTATGTATCTATGTACATTATGTATCCAGGTATGTACCTATGTATGTATCTATTCATGTACATACCTATCTAGAAGAGGAAAGAGAACCATTTGAGGGCAGTAACTTTATTCTTGGAGAAACAGTGATATATCTTTATAACTTCCTTTTTTGTCATGTACAGTAAGAATAAGTCAATATCTCTCACCTGTAATACTTGAAATTTTCAAAGTTTGCAAGTAGATAAGAGAGGTATACACTCTTTGTTAAATACATTAGAACTGTAGAACTTCAAAGGTGAAGTATTAAGAAGGAAAATTATTTTTTAAATTTTTCTTTCAAATAATTTCCAATGCTGGTTTGATAATTATTTCAAACTTTAGACTTAGTAAAAAATAGATTAGTAAACAAAGAATAATATGAACAATATTTGCTGTCCCACATATTTAGTATGAGCTTTCCTAAACATTAACATACATTTTCTTAAGTCATAAAAATTATAAGGATAGACACTGGTATCCTCTACATTTTTAAGAATGTAAAATTGAAAATGTTAAGTAACTTGTCTAATAAGTTTTGAGTCAGAATTCAAATTCAGAAAGTCAGGCTTCAGAGGTCACATTATTGGTAAAACTCTGCATATAATTTTAATAAGAGATGAAGCTAAGAGATCCCTTGAGGTAAGTTTTAGAGATCCCAGGTTTCACATGCCTCAAATGTATAATTAAGACTAATAGTAGATTTGACTGTAATATTCAATTTAGGGGATATTTATCAATAATCTCTAGGTGGCAACGGATTTTTTTTCATGACTTACTGAGTTTATGAGTAAACGTCTTCAAGGCATTTGGAGACTGAAATGACACTATTTATTTAATTACTATAGCAGTCATTTTTGTAACTTCTAACTAATTGGCCAGATAGAAAAGGATGAAGAAGACACACAGGCCTCGCAGACGCCAGCAGCCGGCCCTGCCTAACCCGGAACCCACTGCAAGGGCTTTGCCCCCGCCGGACCAGGCAGCACGGGCCGCGCGGTATCAGAATCTGCACAGCAGAGGCACCGGGGAGGGCCATAAAGGCCATGGTTATGAGCCTCAGAAGATAGAGCAGAAGTGAACAACAGAGAGGGCTTCTCTGAGGCTCCTCAATGAAAAGTGAAGCCCACTGTGAAAGTGAAGAGAATCTCTTCAATAAAGGCACCCTGGGCCATCGTGGTTGGTTGTGTGTGACCAAAGTTAAACACCACACAGGGATGAAACTAAGACATGACTCAGGGTCCCTAAGAACAGAAGCAAGCATGCCAGGCTCAACTTACAAAAGGAAAAAAGAGGAAATACACAAAATCCTACCCCTTAGAATGTGTCCATCCTTTAGCCGATCTAAGGGACCAGCAGATGGATATACTCAGTAGCTGATGTGGATGACTAGTACTAAGCCTGCAGTAGAAGGGTCCTGATCCTTTCCTCCTGGGGTCTGAAATACATAAAGCTTGAGGGCCCCTAGGGTCTTTGACACATGTGACTAAGGAGAACAAAGTAGAAATATGGATTCAGAAACAGGAAAAGTTATTCCTACATAAGACCATGAACCTAGCACAGTCTGTGAAGACTCTTTATTAGGTAGTCAGAAGGTAGAAGGCCTTGATTAACTTAGAGAGTTCTAAAAATGTTGATTCCAACATTTTTTGCCAGTTTTCTACAATTACTTTTAGAATGGAAAGCATTTTCAGACCTTCCTAGCCAGTGTCTCACTGATGCTATTCAAACTGATTAAACCTTAAAATTACTTAAAAATTGTTTTTGCATAACAGTAGATTTTGTGGAACTTTATTTATGGTTAAAACAAAATGAATGAACAATAACAAAAAAGTAGAAAGTAGAAAATTTGGACATGGAAACATGGATGAAACTTTTGGTCAACTTTGCCAATATTCTCCTGGAATCAATTAGATCTTAGAATACACTGGGTATGTGCAAAAAGTACTACAAAATAAGAACAATCATTATTTTCATAAGTGACCACAAAATAAGCAATTATTGATTATTCTCAAGTTTCTTGGTGCTTGCAGGAGATACAGACTTAGGAATGAAGTAAGCATAAAAAGATAAAAATAATAAATCAGTAGAGTATGTACATAGGTTATTTAAATGTATATGTATTATATGTATTAAATTTATATGTATTATAAATACTACACAAATGGGATACATTTAAAAAAACAACAACGGTTCAAAGCTTCTAAATCAATGAATTAAGAATTATTCATCTTACAGAATTTACATTATAAATATTTCATAATGCAATGAAGAATCTATTTAAATGTAGATACTCTTGGGCTTTTCTTTTTTCTTTTTTAAGCTGTAGTTGATTACAAATTACTTGATGTGATTATTTATATTGCTGATGTTGATTATTTAGGTAAGACTTACTGGCAAAAGTATTGACCATGGGTTCGTAGGTGCAATAACAAAAAGCTAGAAAGCTTGCTAGAAGTCTGTATAAGGATTATTGGGAAGAGAATGAGAGCTTGTGCCTCTGCATAGCCCAAACTCATTATAAACCATGTTGCAATTTTTTTTTATTTTTTGAGAAAGGGTCATGCTATATATTCCAGACTGCCCTTGAACTCATTTTATAGCCCATGCAGGCCTCAAACTCACAGTGATTCTCCTACCTCTGCCTCTGAGTGCTGGGATTACAGGCATGAGCCACCACACCTGGCAGCAATCTTTTGAGGTACTACTTCTTTTGTGAATTATCAGCATGCTCTTAGGCCACTCATATGAAATCTAGGGGATTGGGAGACTGTATAGAGAAAATAAGGGTGAATTTTTTTCTTCATATACTAAGTAAAGCATTTATTCAACAACAAAAGAAAGAAAGAAAAAGGTAGACACAGGATGTGCTCAACATCCTAAATAAAGAAATATGTTACCAGCATGTGTTTGTAGTAACATGTTTTTTGTGGTTCAGATTATCTGTTGTTTAATCTTTGTTAACAAAAGGATGATAAATGGATGGCATTAAAAAAAGAAAACAGCAAAAAGCCATATGAACACTGGAACTTGTAGAATTATCTGAGAGGCTGTGCCTGCCTCTGCATCGCAAGTGCAAGTTCCTGAGTTTTATCCCTGGTACTGGAGGAAAAAAATATTCTCTGATAAATTGTGATATTTGATATTCCAAATCCGATATCTTTGAGAGAAAGAATATTGCTTGATAGGGCTGGGAATGTAGCTCAGTGGTTCTGTTGCCTGCCTCACAAGCACAAGGACTCAAGTTCCATCCCTGGTACAAAAAATAAAGAAAAAGAAAAAAAAGAATATTGCTTGATCTCAGGAGAATACATTTGAGGATACTAACAATTTCCAGAGGACACAGGGAAACCTTCGAGCCCCTGAAAAGGCTACATGATACCTACAATGCCATAACTGAGGAATTCAAGAGAAAGTTTCACAGGGATCTCAGGTAAATGTTTAACTTCCAGATCATCACAACAATGAGTTTGACCTTAAGTCACACTTATCAGGCAAGACTAATTGTATGTTTTAGACTACGTAAATCAAAGGATGGATCCATTGTGACAGAGAAGGATACAGTTTTTATGTGAAAACTCACCTAGGACTGTAATTCTCAATGGGCTCCACTTTGTCCCAAGTCCTCTATAAGGAGACTTTGGTATTTTTGGTTTTCACAGGCAAGGAGATGCTACTGATATTTAATATGTAAGGAGGGACAAAAGACATTGTAAATGTACAATGCACAGGCCAATTCATAAAAATACAGAAATGTCTGAGCCACAATGTTGAAAGTATCAAAAGGTAAGAAGATCTGACTCAAGAATATAGACTTACTTAGAGAAATTTCTCTGTTGAAACCTTGAACCCTGAAAGTGGCAAATTTTGAGAAGGGATAGTCCGTACTGGAATTGTGGAGGCTTATAGTTCTAGATTTGTATTATTGTACAGAACTACTTATCTTAATAGTAATTGTTTTGCGAAAATAAGAGTAACTATTTTACAGATCTATCATGTGAATCATTCAAACTTATAATGTATAATAGAACAATGTCTATGTTGTTCTCTCAGAGTGTATTTTCAATAATAATGAAGTGCAGTAGTCATTCACTATTCATGGGAAATTGGTTTCAGAAACTTCTGAAATAAAAAAACCCTGCAGATTTTTAAATCCTTTATTTAAAAAAGGTACCACATTTGCCCATATTTGCATGTTAACTACATACTTCCTTCTGTACACTGTAAGTCATTTTAAGAGCAGTTATAAAACTTCATAAAATGTACATGCTACACACATTACTGTTATACTGTATTTATGGAAGATTGACAAGAAAAGTCTAAATATGTTCAGTGCATATGAAATATTTTTCAAATGTTCTCCACCAAAATTGGGTGAATTCAAAGTTGTGGAATTCACTATTCAAAGGGCTGACTGTATATGTTAAATTGCAGAGACAATGCCCCATAAAGAAGTTTTCTTTAAATATTATTTCTTTATGGCGGTTGTGGTGGCATTTCCGACTGTGGGAGCCTCGGCTTCCCAGTCGTCTGAAGAGCCCGAACAGCCGAGTCCCTTCCCTGTCTTTCACTCTTCTGACATCGGTGCTTTTACTTCTTGGATTGAGCCCTGCTTCCTCGACCCCCTGGGAGGCCGCCTCCTTCAGGTGCCTCCCTTCTCTCCAAGAACTCGCTCTGACAGCTGAGGAACTGGCAAGATCCTGCTACCCAGAGGGTGAATGGGTATCTTTCCTGGAATAATCCTAATTTTTCTAAGGGTGAAGTTTGCAACGGAGGCCGTGATTGTAAGCGGACACCAGAAAAGTTCTACTGTAAGCCACGAGATGTCTGGACTGAATTGGAAACCCTTTGTATATGGCAGCCTTGCCTCTATTGTTGCTGAGTTTGGAACTTTCCCTGTGGACCTTACCAAAACACGACTTCAACTGCAAGGCCATTGATGTTCGTTTCAATGAGATAAAATATAGAGGAATGTTCCATGCCTTGTTCAGAATCTATAAAGAAGAAGGTGTGTTGGCTCTGTATTCAGGAGCACCCGGAAGGAAGCTCTCCCACTGCCATCCCAGGCTCCTAGGGCAGAGAAGCTGAGCTGGTCCCAGCAACTGGAAGGAAGCTCTCCCCGGCTGCCATCCCAAGCTCCTAGAGCAGAGAAGGTGAGCCGCATGGATGCCAGAAGCACCCCCCACCCCTGCGGTGGAAATGAGAAGACAAATAAACAAGCCTCAAAAACAGACTTCTGGATCACCTACAGCAACCCCAAAGGGAAACGAGGAGGAACACTCTGATACTCAACCACCTGGACTCTCTGAACTGGCAACAAAAGAGGATCT
>NW_004624750.1:24442916-24462138 GCF_000247695.1 Heterocephalus glaber | reverse complement strand
TTATAATGAAAATTTTATTTTCTGAAAATTCAAAGATTTGCTTTATTGCAAGGCATACTTGCTTCTAGGTCATAAAACTCCAATAGAACACAAAAATAATGCTTTTCTAAAAGTTCTGGAAGAAATAATTGTTATTTTCCTGAAATTAAAAAAAATATTAACCACAGTTGTCTCTAGCTTTATTAGTAAGAAAATAACTTCAATCTTGAATTATTCAATGTTCTCTGAATTAATTTTTAAAATAAATGATTAAAAAAATCAAGAAAAACTAAATAAATGATAAGCACAGCAAATCTGTACTCTGATTTACATTGTTGATTTCTAAATCACTTGCCAAACTTTCTTTTTTTCTGAGATTTAAACCACAAATGTTATTATTTATCTTTTAGTAAATGCCTGACAAGCACTAATACTGTTTCTAGTAGAATATATTTGAAGAAAAAGACTCTAAGTTTTCAGAATCTGAGGTCTTAGGATGAGTATTTTATGGTCTGAAATCGAATGCAAAGTTAGATATTTGAGTGGATCTTCTATGTATATCAAAACCATAGAATTGTGATAGGGTTCAGGAGCTAGGTATTTAAACTAGTACTTAAGGAAATGGGTATGGATTAGTTTAAAAAGTATGTTTTTCTCATTTCTCTACCTGGAAATGTGGAATTAAAAAGGTCATATTCAATATTGAAGGAAGAAACAAGAAATGTGAATATTTTATGTTCCTGTAGGATCATGATGGATATTCATCTTTCAAAAAATGTTTCCAAGGGCCAAGGATTTGGCTCAGTGGTGCCGCTGCCTGCCTTGCAAGCTCAAGTCCCAAGTTCGACGCCCGGTGCCAAAAAAAAAAAGGGTGGTTAGATAATGACAGATGCATCCTAATTGGGGCCAGGGATTTAGCTCAGTGGTTCTGGTGCCTGCCTCACAAGGGCAAGGTCTCAAGTTCAATCCCTGGTACCAAAAATAAAATAAAATAAAATAAAAGTTTCCATAGTATTTAGCATTACTTTTAAAAATCCAAATAAATGAAAACTATAAACTCAAAATATTTCTAAACTCTAATCCAAAGAGGTTAATAATATGTGTATGTACTTATACAGATCAAATTTTAATAATTCTACATGCAAATGAAAGAAATGGACCTATATCATACCTAATACACAATAAAACAACTTAAAGTAGATTAAAACTTGAACATAAGACATGAAATCACAAATCTCAATAAAGAGAGCATAAAAAAAGATTTTATAAAATTTAACATGGCAATGATATATGAAAACAAAAGCAAAGAAAACAAAAGCAAAAATAAACAAGTTGAATTCATTTAAACTGAAGTGTTCTATACAGCAAATAAAAAATATACAATGAAACACCAACCTATTAAATAGCAAAAAATATTTTCAAGACATGTATTTAATGAGGGATTAATTTCAAAACTATATAGGGATCTCCCACAATTAAATAGCTAAAAAAAATCAAACAAAAAGCATAACAAATAATCTTATAAAAAAAAGACAAAATAGACATTTCACTAAAGAAAGTATACAAATAGCAGATATGTATATGGAAAATTGCTCAATATCAGTAGTCATCAGGGAAATGTAAACTTAAACCATAATAACAAACCACATCATACCAGTTAGAATGGCTATTACCAAACAAAAATAAAATAAAGAAGAAAAGTTTTAAAATGGTGAAATTGTAGAGAAATTGGAAAACTTGTATACCTCTGGTCAGAGTGTAAAATGGTGCACCTATTATGAAAAATAATATAGAAGTTCTTCAAAAAATTACAAATAGAACTACTACATGATCTAGTAATTTCACTTATGAGTATACCTTCAAAAGAAATAAAATCAATACATTATGGAGATATCAGCAGTCATGTTCATTGCAACATTATTCACAATAGGCAAGATATATGGATACTACTCAAATGTTTCTTGACGAATGGATAAAGAATATGTAGTACAGTGTACGCATAAAAGGGAATATTATTCACATTTTTAAAAAGAAAAATTACACCATTTGCAGCAACACAGATAGATCTAGAAGACACATGCTAAGTGAAAGAAGTTAGTCACAGAATACACATACTGTATCATTCTACTTGTATGAAGTATCTAAAATAGTTAAATTTACAGAAGCAGGATATGAAGGTCGTCGCCAAGGGATGGCTTTTTCATTTTTTTCTTACTACTGCTACAATATTTTCACCATCATTATTTTGGACTGCAAACAGAGTCAAAATACAGAGATATTACAGACCAATGATTTTAATTAAGGACCACATCATTAACTAGTTTTGCTTTCATAAAACATACACTTCTAATTTTAATTTGTAGTATGGAGATTTTGCAAACTTGCAAGCGAAATCTCTATGTTAATTTCCTTCCCTGTGTGCAAAGCTTTAGTATGGGTAGAGAAAAAATTTGCCATCCAAAATGTCACTGAGCCAACTATAGATTTACAGAACATCTTGAACTTGACTAAGAAGGATTAAATAAAAAAACATTTTATTTAATTTGTTAATAAGTATTCCAGAGCTTTGCTGGGCACTGTAGCTTATTAACAGGTGTTATATTATCCAGCCAGCTGTCAATACCTGCTGTCATCACTGTAGATAGAAAATACACACAGAAATGAAATAAATATATTCCCCTGATATCCTACACCATTACATTTTGAAATGATGTCAACTTTCCTTACCTATCATCTTCATCCTATTCATTATTCAAACTGGAGATGGTCAAGATTCAAATTTTTGGTTGATTTTTTCATTCATTTTTATTGATGATAAAAACAAACAAAAATGTACTATTAAGCAGTTAGAAATATGTCCCTTGCTATGCAAACAAAGACTTTTAATGAGTTTTTCACAACTTAAATTATGGGAAAAATACTATGAAATTTCATTTATTTTCACAGTGTGATTCCTTCTTTTTTAGTTACACACTTTTCTTTGATTCCCCTGGCCTTCATAAGACTATAAATCAACTCTCCTTCTCACCTTTCATTTGTGAATTCTCTATATTGAATATCTCTAGATAGATATACCCAGAAATAATTAAACTTAGAACTCTGTTGGATTCTTTTCCCCTCTAACAAATTAAGATGCAAAGAACAATTTCAGATCTTAAATTTCATAGATTTTACTTATTTAAGATTGACTCATTGTCAGAGCTGCTAGTTTTCCCCCTTACATTGACCAAGAGATATTTCTCAAGTTTCTTTTTTAGCTGTCACATGCATAGCTTTCCAAATTCCTTACTTGATAGTTAAAGTAAACATATTTATTCCTACTCAACTGATTAAATTTTCTCTGAGCTTTCCCTTTAAATTCGTGTTTCCCTCTTGAATAGACTTGAAAGTGATATTCCTTTGTAAGTGGTAACTTACATATCAGAGTCAATTTCTTTCTACAAATTCTATCTAGTGACACTAAGATCCTGTGTTACTGGTCACTCATGAAACGCAGAGGTTCAACAGAGATACTGACTAGAATACTTTCCAGGGAATGATCTTCTTCACAAATAATACAGTCTTCTTCCCAGGTCAGTTTTTTTTGAGCATCAGATCTTTTCTCTGAGGGGATATATTATATCAGACAGTTTCCATTGGGAACAAAAATAGTCTTTTAAGCATTTTGAGCTCTACCTCATTCTCCCTCAATCTGATAATCAGATATTAGAGATTTATGCAATTATGTGTCTGGAAGGGATGTGAAACTATCTTTTATTTCCCCAAGTGCTTGAAAAATAAAAGTAGTCTCTCAAATTACAATATATGCTACAGGTTTTGAGATACAATGCTTGAAAAGAGAGAACAATTTTAATTTTTTTCTTCCATTTTATTAGGGCAAATGCCATTTTCTATTAAATGATTTATTTGATTCATCCCTTAGGTACAACTTTATAAATATGGCTTTACTTTTTTCAATAAAATAGCAAGGAGGAATTTAACAATTTCTTATACACAGGCCAATTGTAAAATTGTTTTACTTTTATTTTTGTTAAAAACGTTAGATTAAAATTATTAACTCCATATTTCTTGTAATTGAGGCAAAAAATTAAATAATATGTTAGTATCTGAATAGTTAATAATGTATTGGAATACAGAATTGGAATAAAGTTAGGCTAGTTGCTGTTTTCTAACTGCCCATCTATACTTAAGGAATGGAGGAACTCTAGCCTAGACTAGTACAGAGAGATTGCAGGGACAAGGCTAAAGTTACACTGGCAACTTGAAGCTTTGGCTTTGAGACATAAATGTGTTATAATGTTCCATGTTACAGAAGAAATAATGTATAGGTACAATCAATATTATATCATTTCTGATAAAATAACTGATATTTGGAAGAACTTTCAAATCTAAATCATACTAGTGTCATAGAGACATTAAACTACAATACAATACTCATATGGGTCAAACTTTGCATACATTATTCAAGTAAGACTGCTTATATCATGACTTAGCATCAGATAGATCACTTTACCAGCAAGTACATTTTTAAATTGTTCCACAATAAAATTTCTTTTGTATAAGAAATTGACCTTTTAGATCTTACAGGATATATTAACTTTTATAGTAATTGACTTAATTTGATAATTTTTCTTGTATAATTTCCAGGACAAATTTGCATTTGCTTTTGCTCACAAGGTGGCAAGTAGTTTTCTTTCAACAAATAGTCTTCTTTCAACATGTAATTCCTATTTACAGCATTGCACTGATTTGAGGTTATATTTCATATAGTCACTTGTTCCAAAGTTGTCTTTATGTTGTTTTATCACTGGAGTATTTTTACATTATTTTTTCATACAGGTAAATTATTTTAACTCTCAATATACATTTGTATTGCTAAGTCTACTAAAATACTATGCATGTTCATTTGTGATTACAAAACCCAGTTGCCCAGATATTCACTTAGTTTATAATTTGTTCTTTTGGTACAGTACTATTTTGTTGAAGAATGATAACATTGACATTTCTACATTTTCTTCATGACTATATTGAAATTTAATAAATTTTTATAAAAATAAAACTTCATCAGAATTTCTGATGACTGTAATATGAAGAGGTTGAACGACTCCTGTAGAAATTAGAAAACTAGAAAAGTTTTTTAAAAAGGAAACAAAGTCTTTGCAAATAGGGAGGAGTGGAGGGGTTGATGAGAGGGCAGGGGAATGGGGAAAAAAATAAGAACCAAGATATATCATGTAAAGGTACAAATTACCAATGATGAATGTCATCATATTATATACCTAAAATATACCAATAATCTTAATGAATTAAAAAAAGTAAAACAGAAAATATGAAAAGAATGAAATGGAGAATTGTGAGATGAAAATTACAATAATTGAAATCAACAATTCAATAATGAACCGGGTGTGGTGGTACGTGCCTGTAATCCCAGCACTTAAGAGGCTGAGGCAGGAGGATTGTGGTGAGTTTGAAGCCAGCCTGGACTATGTAATGAGTTCAATGCCAGCCTAAACTATGTAAGGAGACCTTGTCTGAAATCACTCCCCCCAAAAAATCACTAATGATACATGTTTCATATGTTCTTTGCTTGTTAGTCTGACTTTCAATCTGTATATACAGTAATTAACTTTATAAGGTTATAAAATAAATAAATCAGTCTGATTCTGGAAAAATAAAAGGGGTTAAGAGATGGGGAATCAAGGGAACTGAAATGTATTATGTATATGAATCAATTTTCTTCAGTGAATGTAATCATTATGTACTGCAAACAACTACTAACAAAAGTAAAAGTAAAAGGATATCATCTACAGATTTGATTTGGAAGATAACAAAATATGAATTTAAATATTAATTAATGGAAATATATTTTTCCAAGAACAGAGAGAACCAAAAAATTGTAAAAAAGTAATACAATTTCACAAATCTTTGGAACAATTTTAGGCATTTCAACATGCATGTTATTGATGTCTCAGAAAAAGAGAAAAGAGAGAAAGAGGAAGAAAACAAAGAGACAATGACCCAAAATGATTTACCCATATTTGATTAAAAACTTTGATTTACAGACCCTCATTCAGACCAACTGGAGTCACACTCTTCAAAACCAAAAACTGTAGGTTATATTGATAGCATGTTATTCGACAAAAAGGAACTTCTAAAGCAAACAAGAATATAAAACAGTATTTAAAATGTCATATTGATGAAAGAAGCCAGAAATAAAGGACTATATATTGTATTATTAAATTTTTATTGATTTTCTAGGAAGGACAAAATTATAGAAACAGAATCGGAATAGCTGTTTGTATTCATTGGTTCTGTCCCCCAAAATTGAAACAACAATGGATAAAAAAATATATATATATAATTTTGAACATGTACAGACCTTAGAGATCTTATATGTTATTATGTTAAACAATATAATAACTACTTTAAATTACATTAAACAATATAATATAATAACTACTTATATAGCTTTCATATTATTTTAGGTGTTATATGTAGTCTGGAGATGAGTTGAAGCATATGATAGGGTGTGCATAAATTATATGCAAACAGAAAATACTTGAGCATCTGCAGATTTGTATATTTGCAGGGGGTCCTAGGACTAACACCCTACAGATATTCAGAGATGACTGTGTGTCATTTTCTGTGGTGAGCTCTGGGAATGAATTGGGACTCATTACCAAAAGCAGACCATTTTGGAGAATTATAACAGCATTTTAGTAATAACTGTTGTATAAATTTAGTGAATCAAGAAACTGTGTACATAAAATAGACAAAGTTTACGGTGTATAAATTTAATCTTAACCATGTTGTTGAAAACTAAAAAGGAAAAAATACTTTCCTTTTTTACTATCTAAAAAGGAAAGAAAGGGAGGAAGGGAGAGAAAAAGGAGGGAGGGGGATAAAGAAATGAGAAAGAAAAAGAAAGCAAAAAAGAAAGAAAAAGATAAAGAGAGGAAGAGAAAGAGTGAGAAAGAATTAACATGGGCTTCAGGTTGCTATAACATATTAAAATGACTTTTGCACATACAATTTAACATTTATTGATTTCTATTCAGTAGTCCTCCCTTAGTCAGTTTCTCTAATTTCTGTTACACATGGTCAACTATGATAACAGAAAATTTCAGAAATAAGCAATTTATAAATTTTAAATAACCTGTAATATGGTGCATTGTTAGAATTGTCCTATTTCAATATTACCTATAGTTTCTAATTTCTTACTATGCATAATTTATAAGTTAAACTTTATTCTAAGTATGTGGGTATAGGCAAAAGTAATAAGTGTAGGGTTTGCTACTGACATTTAAGGAATCGAGTAGAGATGGTGGACTATTTTCCTATAATGTAAATGGCACCAATGTTATGTTTTCTGTCTCTTGGGGACAGAATAAAAATATCTGCTCTTCAGCCGGGAATTTAGCTCAGTGGTTTCGCCGCCTGCTGTGCAAGCGCAAGGACCCAAGATCAATCCCCGGTACAAAAAAACAAAAAAACAAAACAAAACAAACAAACAAAAAAATCTGCTCTTCAATCATTATAATAATTAATACTGACAGAAATGAATAAATATGAGAACAATGAAATCAAAATTTGAAATTGAGGTATAATTGATATAAAAATAATTAATTTATTATAATCAAGGTTTCTACAGAATATTTTAGGAATAATTACCTAAATGGGTTAGTAAAAGATATTTAGATGATTAAATAATGCAGAATTGATGTGAAAAATACATTTCTGGAAAGGAAATCAGTGTAAGGAAATGAATATGCATGCTAAACATACGGTTAACAATCATGTTGCTATCACACCGAGAAAAAAAATTAATAGGAAAGCTTCACCAGTAAACATTATCTTGATGTTGTTTATTATCTTCCTTAAATTTTAAATATATTTTTCAATTCTCCCACTGTACCATGTATAAATCACAGTTTTAAATTGTTTATAATTTTCTCTAAAAATTAAAATTTAAGTGAGTTTACAATATAAAATTATGATCAGGTAAGTGAAAACCAAAGTAACATAATTAAATCAAGTAATATTATTAGTGAATGTACTCTGGGTTTTTTAAGGAAATAAGGACATAGAAATATGGGCAAAAAACCCCAACTATACATGAAGAGACTTATTCATGTAGGATTATTCCTTTTTAAAAAACAAAATTTTCAATGGGATATTCTAAGGGTATACATTAAACATTAGTTTTATAAGAAATTAAAATACATCTAACAAATTTATAGAGTAACATTTATTTGTTATTATAGTATATAAGAAATGAATAAAAGTGGCTAGAGGAAGAACAGAGTATTTATGAGATAGCCTGAAGGAGTGTTCGTATTTGTAGTGTTGTATTCCTCTACATTATGTAGCAATGTCTGTGTGTTTCACTTTGAAAGTCACTGTGAGGTTAAGTTCTGATCACATATTTCTCAGGTGACCTACAAATGGTAAATCAGGTTCAATATCTTGAAAGTACTGGTTCAAAAAATAATTAGTTTTCATAAACATAATCACTATGTTGATCGGAATCAACAGTGTCATACAAACTGAATGCCCAAAATGTGTAAAAAAATATATTTTGAACCCCAAAATTCATGATGTGGGTTACTTAGGTTCACAGGTTCACAATTTAAAAGTAAGCATATATATTTATTTTCAGTTTCTGAATACAAGGTAAGATTATATGTGTGTGTGTGTCTGTGTGCATATGTATTTTTAGCTTTAGAAGTTATAGAAAGCTAAAGAACTTTCAGACACTTATTTGTAAGTTGCAGCAAAAGCTTTTAGACTATATAGTATTGCTCTGAGTAGGATCAGAGTGGATTGGCTGAAATAAACTGGATAAATCTGAGATAAAAGATTCTCAAAAAATGTCTAAGGTTTAAATGCCTACTTATTAGCACATATCCAGAAATAAAGAGGCAAGTGAGACTGCAAACGTATTTTAGAATATATTACCATTATGACAAAGAAGAATGTTTTTATGAATCACATATTTTTCTACCAATTATTTTTAAATAGTCAGAAAAAGGTATTAAAATCTTAAATTGTCACTAAAAAAATTCAGCTTTCATTTTTAAAATGAAAAGATAATACTAGTTTTTTAAATGAAATCCCCATTTTGGTGATTTAAAATTAGGCAAGTATTGAGGTAGACTATAAAAAGTAGCATATTTCAAAGGAAATTCACACAAATTTATCTGAAGAGTAGACATAGAAAATGAATCATTCCAAATATAGTACACACATATTAAATGTTATTTTTAGGCAAGAGTTTTTCATTAAATTATGACTCCTTTTGATTTTATGTTAATTTATAACTGTTCATAGGGATACATTAACTTTGAGGCATAATAATCCATCAGAAGCATTTACAGTATTGCTAATGGGTACTATGCTTGCTTATTTGAAGATAAGTGATGTAACACTGTAAGTATTTGTGTATAGATTCATACTTTTAACTGAAAATAAGGATCTATTTACCCCATAGTCCTTCACTCTGACATGTTTGACATATAAATATATGACATGTACCCTGACAGGCTGTAAGTGGGGTGTTCTACCAGAAAATCTACAACTCTCTCATGACTCCAATGAAGAATACTTTTAAGAGATTAGTATCCTAATAAAAAGAAACAGGAAGCTTTCTTCCTTTCCCTTTCTCTGACATGTTGAGTATTATGGGGAGATGGCCAGGTACAAACCAACAATAGTGTCTTCACCAAAAGCTCACTATGTTGGGATCCTGATACAGGAATGCCAGCCTCTGTCACTGTGAGAAATAAAGGTTTCTTGTATAAATTTGAAAAAAACTAAAAAAGTACCAAATAAAACCCTCAAACACAAAACCACAAAAATATCATTAGCACATGAACCTGTTTCTCTGGAGCAAATAACACTAAAAATCATTCCGCCCAAAAATCAAAGTTCCAAGGGGAAAATTCTGGTGAATTTCAGCAAATCTTTGTCAAGTATCAGACTTGAATTCCTCCCTGACTCAGAGTTATAAAAATGTTCCAGTATAGGCTAAGAACTTATAAACTAACAAATGTATGCTCATCTTTTTTGAAAGAGAAACAAATAGAATGTATTCCTTACATTTAATGATCTCTGTCAATTGGAGGGGAACAAAGAAAGACATACCACTGAACTGCAATTAATTCAAAATACATTATATTTAGTACTCAAGTGTACTAGATTATTTTCTCCTACTTTACCTCACTTATTAGTAAGGCTTATTTTGAAATTAATTGGTATTATTTTGGCATATATTCTTTGAGATGACTCAGAATAGGTGACAGTTTGGTAAGCATTCTTGGATAAAATCATTATACCCATTAACCCTTAATATATAAAAAAATTACTCATTTGATAACAATGGAATACCTTGGTGTGTTGTGGCCCTTGGAGTTCATCTACTGTAATTTTGAGGGTATTTCCAAAATAAAAAATACAAATTTGTCTAGTTTAAATTAGGTATGAAAGTGAATTGTAGCTGAAAATGGTCAAATAGTTAACTATAATAAATGTTTTATAAATATGTAAACATATAACCCTCAGAAGAGACCAATGCAGAGGAGTGGCTTTGAGCCTGAGCCTTGTTAGCTTCCATAAGTAAGTTTTTCATAAGTCTGCAGGCATTTTGAAATGCACTTCTAGGCTTAAAAATGCCATCTGGCTAAATGTTATCACAGTTTCATGGGGCCTTTAACAAGGTACATCCCAACTGACTAATAGGGAGTTTTTCAGAGAAAAGTGGAATTGAGCATTATAGGAAAGGGAGTATTCAGAAGGTAGTAGCAAGAAAAGATTAATACTTGTCATGGCAACTTTTAAGCAACACAGATGAAAAGAGCAGCAGTAAGGAAACCCTGCCCCCAAATTGGAAGGGAAATTCCCTCCATTTTTGGTTCCACTGCTGAGAACATTTCTTGACAGCAAAGACCCATAGTTTGAAATACGAGGTTGTAGAAGCAGACCAGGGAAACGTGGTGAAGAATAACTGTTCAGCTTCAATGTGTATATTCTTCAAATTTTGGCAATAGGGGTTAACATGCTAAGCCTCAGTTTCCAGACTTTTTTAAACCAGGACAGTGTTGAGTTATATAGACTAAAATTTTGAAAACATCACTCAATAATCCTTTCTCTACTGCTCACTAAAGTTACTAGCCAATTGCTGAAGTTTAACTGTGGTTTCTCTCCCTCTCTCTCTCTCTCTCTCTCAATCCCCCTCCCTCAAAGAATATCCCCATGCACAAATATTACTTTAGCTACTTCACCAATTCATGAATCCTTCAGCCCAGTTTAAAGAAGGCGAGGTGGTATATAACCTCTTTTAGAAATCCTCTCTTTATTGTTCCTTCTCTACTCTGTTAGAATTAGCCTAGGGAAATTCTACTATTTCACACTATTCATGAAATCTTTATTTAAACATGTTTTGGATTCTTTTAATATTAATCTCAGTATTTACTCCTAGAACTTATGGGAAAATGGCTAAAATATACCCATTACAAATGGCATGATAATTATAGAAAGTGTATCAATAAAAATAGATTTAATTTACTGTTTATTTATGTGCTAATTATGAACTAGAGTTGTATAAGATACTGAGATATAGTTTTTTTGGATAAACCTATAAGGTAGCTACTATTATTTACTTTCAGTTTATGAGAGGAAGAAACTGTCTCTGTAAGATTGAGTAACTTACTTAAAGTCATACAATTAAGGATACTAAGTTCCTAAACTTACATCATGCCCACTATATCCTGCATATTGATCTATTTGATTTATTTACAAATGTATTCAATCATTACATAATTTCAGGAGGTAAGGAACAATTTATTGTTTCCTACACGAGGGAACTGAAGCATAGAGAAGTATCTTGGCCAATGTCACCTATTAACTAATGATGGACTCAAAATTCATATCAAGCTGATGTTATATATAGAGTATACTCTTTGAGCTTGTTTAAAAAGAAAGTAATATTAATAAAAAATAATTGATTTAAAATGCTTAGAACTACCAATTCTAAGAATACCAGCAAATGAAAAGAAAATCTGGTAATACCAGTGGAGCTCTTTCTCAATGGGAAAAAAGTTGTCATTCTGTTCTTGTAAATAACATTGAGGGTGATAAACTTGTCTGATTCTAAACATGATTCAAAGTCGTAGGAAGTTGTATACCTGAATAAATAATTTGAGAAATAATTGTATTTGATTGAAATGTCAGATTCGGCATAAAATGCTTGAAATATTTGTTTAATATTATACATTTTTTTAATTCACATAATTACAAACTAAAACACCTGTGATCATCTGAATAAGTCAAAAAAACCATTTAAAAAATTTAGTACTCATAACTGCCAAAAATGTATCAGCTACCTGGGAACATAAAGGACTTCTTCAACCCGATAAAGGATCCTACAAACACTGTGCTTGTACAGCTCACATTAAACTTAGTGACAGAAAGTAAATACTTCTCCAAGATCAAAAGGAAAGGTAGGTCGTCCGTCTACTTTTACCAGTGCTAGTCAACAATTTACTAGAGTCTCTAGTGAATGTAATATAGAAGAAAAGAAATGTATGCTATCAAGACTAGAAAAGAAGGGGGTAGGGAATTGTCTTAATAATGACAGAATGATTATCTATATAGAAAATCAAAATGGATCTACAAATACTTCAGTAGAACCAACAAAAGATTTTAGAAAAAATTTAGAATAAAAGATGAATACACAAAAATCAATTTTATTTCTACATATAACTAACAAAAATCAGAATTTAAAAATAGAAAGTATGTCAAAATACTATCTGTACTAATAAAAATTTGAAATATGTAGGAAATTTTGACAAACATGTACAATGCCATATATAATGAAAATAATTGACCTTTTCCAAAAGAAATTTTAAAAGATTTAAACAAATGTAGAATTCTATTATATTCATATAAGTGCAAAATCAGTATTAAGATGTCATTTTTTCTCAATTGGTTTCTAAATTCAACACAATGTCAATCAGTGTTCTAAAATGGTGTTTAATTGTTAGACTGAGGGCAAGATGTTATATATTGCTTGCTATATAAAATGCTTCTTAAACTAAATTTTGAAGGAATGTATTAGGATATATTTTTAAGTAAGTGTCACACAGTATCTGCATCATTAAACAGGAGCTTATTAAGTAAGTACCAAATGGAAGGTGTTTTAGTAAGCAGGAATAGAATGAACAAAATCATAGAGATGAGGAGGGATGTGTCTAACATTTCTATGATAGTTATAGAAAGAAACCTGGCTAAGTTAAGGAGAAACACTGCTCAGTGAATTATAATAAACCACCTCAGAAGCTTAGAAAAGGAAGACAGTGGGGAAGTTTACAAAACAATTCCAAATATACATGTATTCTGGTACAGAGAAGTTGATATAACCTAAATTTAACAACTTGGAAACTGGAGTTAGACTGTTTTTATATGCAAGCTATATTTTGTAATAGCTATGTAAGAAGGGATAACCTTGTTACTTTTCCAGGTCTCAGTAAAATAGGAATAATAATAATAATAATAATAATAATAATAGTAGTAGTACTTTATTCATTTTAAGAATTAAAGATGTTACTATGCACAATGCTAATAAGCTTTGACCAGAAAATGGTCTCATATAATTATTTACATTAACCAATAGGCAAGAAACTGGAGTTTCATAATGCTAGCTAAGTGATTGCACATGATATATTTTCATTAAATTTGTTTGACACATTTATATTTTATCTTTCTCTAAATTAAAAAAATCTTATAGCAAATACTGGCCCATTTAAGGTTATTTCATCTATGTGTTTCTTTCATATCTAAAGGGGTTATTGGAACTGCTTTTTTATTTTTTTGCCTATCATTATGTGGAAGCATGTATTACTACTGCCAAACTAGTATCAGAACAAAGTATAAATTTTTGCTAAAGTCTCTATAATTTAATATTGTTTAAGGTGTAAAAACTAGTGATATATAGCAAGGACTTTTGAGATATTTTTAAAATTTAATTGGCCTTTTCTTCTCTTTTTCAGAATCTATTGCAGATTAAAGTAGGTATTATGGTTTTGGTGGAATAAAAGCATTTTCTTCAAAACATGTCACAACTGTCTGGGAGAGCTGGTAATAAGAAGCTGCTAATAAGGACCTGCTAATAAGCAGCTCAAAATTACCTCAAAATAACCCTAACAGGAGCATCTGCATTCCTCAGTCCAACCTGCACACATCAAAGGGAAAGAATGCAGAGGAGAATTGAATATTGATTATTACCTGTGTTTTTGTTAAGGATCTTTTGTTGTGCACAGTTTGAGAAGCTTAACATGAATGAAAGAAAGAAAATAGCTTAAGTGTAATAGCATCTCTTTATTAATAGAATATCTCTATTTTTACCTCATGGGCTATAAAAGCTAGGGTAATGCTTTAATTCTTTTCTTTTCTTTTTCTTTATTGCTTTTCTCTTTTCTTTATACCAGAAAACTGAATTTGATTATGCCTAGGTAGACTTACTTGCAGAATCTATGGTGTGCGGAATGCATTACCAGGAAAATCACATCTGTAATAATAAGATTGGTGACAAAGTAAAAACCATTAAATTGACTATTTAATGGATATTAGTTAGATTGTGACCATCCCATCACTATTCTTCTCAACATAGTCCTTCAAAAAAATTCACGCTTTCACACATTTTCAATCTTATATTTTAGATGAGATTCCACATCCATTTTAACAAGAAAGTGTATTTAGTAACAATATGTTGGGAAGTCAAATCATTTTATAATTTTGAATTTTATAATTATACCAAGATGTCCATAAGATCAATAAAATCAATTAGAAGCAATGACTTTTTTTTGAAATTTAGGGAAAGAAGTTTTACCTTTTGCTACTGGAAAAGGTATAAGTGATTTTGAGGACTGGAGCTTCTAAAGTCATTTTGCAGAAATAAAAACAGAGTTTATATCTAAATTAAATTATTTTGAAAGAATATGAAGGAGAAAATTTCTTTAATTAAATTTATTACACATTACCTTCATACATCTTTTAGAAATTTGCAAGGGAAGAGATATTGGCATTTAACAAAATATTTCCTGAAAAATTATAACTGTCTACAATTATTCACTTTCTTAAGATGAAAACAAATTATTTTTCCATTCATTGTTGGTGCTAAATTGTTAAGACCAATTTCTTTGTTCATTATTGAAAGGCAAACATATTATACATTTAATTACTCATATAGCTATTCTTGATATTTAAAATACCTATTGCATTTAAAAAACCCATTTTTCATTCCACTGAATGAAAAGCCCAGAGGTAGGGGCTTCCGGGCTGCCATTCCACCACTCCCAGCCCAGAAGTAGGGGCTTCTGGGCTGCCACGCCACTGCTCCCAGCACAGAGGAAGGAGCTTCCAGGCCACCGTTCCACCACTCCAAGCTCAGAGGAGGTCAGCTGCTCAGGTACCAACACCACCCCCAACCTCCCACAACCTTCGAAATAAGAAGACACATAAACAAGTCTCAAAGCCAAACTTTCACATCACCTAGAGCAACCTCAAGGGAAATGAGATGGAACACTGATACTCAACCACCTGGAATCCCTGAACTGGCAACAAAAGAGGATCTGGTAACAATGAAATCAGAAATAATTTCTCAGATAACAGCAGAGATTGTGCTAGTAGGACAAGACATGATTAATAAATCTAGAGAGGAGATGAGGAACATGATGGAATTCAACATAGGAAACAAATGGAATTCATAAAACAGATGCAAACAAATTTCCAGGAGATCAAAAACTCCATTGAAAGTCTCCACAGCAGAAAGAGCCAATGTGATGACAGAATTTCAAATATAGAAGATAAGATTGCAATTAGTGATGAGGAAAAGAAAAATTCCTTCAAAATTGTAAGGAACCATGAGAAACCAATCCAGCAGCTGCTAGACAATACAAAGAAGAATAACGTAAGACTGATTGGAGTCAATGAAGAAACAGGAGAGAGTGCAGATGACATAAAAAAACTGTTCACAGAAGTAATGTCAGAAAAGTTCTGAAGCAGGGGAAAAGAACTTGACATACAGATAAGTGAGGCATGTAGGACTCCAAATAGTCTTGATCAAAAAGAAATCTCCACATAGGAATATAATAGTTAAGATTCCAGAAACCCTACAGAAGAATGAAGTTCTACAAGCAGTTAGAGAAAAGAAACAAATCACATACAAAGTAAAGCCCATCAGAATCACAGCAGACTTCTCAGTGCAAACCCTCAAGGCAGGAAGAGCATGGAGTGATGTATTCCAAGCCCTAAGGGAAAACAGCCTCCAACCCAGATTGATGTACCCTACAAAACTATCATTCAAAATTGATAGACAAATAAGATACTTTCATGACAAAGAGCACCTTGGAAACTTCATGAATACCAAAGCAGTGCTCCAGAAAATTTTAGAGAATATCCTAGGAACAGACAATGAGGATCACAACCCCAGGAAGCAAAGCAGAATGAACCCATCAGGCATGACAAGAAATTAAATGTAAAGGGGAAGAATCCAACAAAAAGAAAAAGTCATGGAAATTGTAAGTCAATATGTATTGGTTATAACCATCAATGTTAGTAGTCTCAATTCACCAATTAAAAGAAATAAACTGGCAGAATGGGTCAAGAAGCAAAATCCAACAATATGCTGCATACAAGAAACACACTTAATTCAAAATGAAACACATAGACTGAACGTTAAAGGGTAGAAAACAATACTCCATGTGACAGGAACCCGAAAAAAATGCAGAAGTAGCTATCCTCTTTGCAGATCAGGTAGATTTCAAACCGACACCGATTAAGAGAGAAAGAAGCGTACTGCATTCTTCTAAAGGGAGGAATCCAACAAGTGATGACAATCATAAATATCTATGCACCAAACACTAGTGCACCCAACTATATAAAATAAATACTAACGGACATGAAAAGTCATATATGAACTAATGCAATAGAAGTGCGGGACCTCAATACCCCACTGTCACAAATAGATAGATCAACTAGACAAAAAATAAGTACTGAAATACTAGAACTCAATTGAACTCTTGAACAAATGAACTTGACAGAAGTTTACAGAGTGTTCCACCCCACAAAATCAGAATACACATTCTTTTCAGCTCTACACTGATCATTCTCCAAAATAGACCATATACTCGCTCATAGAACATGTTTAAGTAAGTGCAAAGGAATTGAAGTTATCTGCTGTATATGTATTAGACCATATTGTGATGAAATTGGAAATCCATAACTAAGGAAACCACAAAAATTTCATAAACACATGGAAATTGGACAACACACTTCTGAATAACCAATGGGTCACAGAAGAAATTAAAGAAGAAATCAGACAGTTCCTTCAATTAAATTACAATGACAATACAACATATCGGAATCTATGGGATGCAATGAAAGCAGTCTTACAAGGGAAATTCATAGCAGTGAATACACATATTAGGAAAACAGAGTGAACCCAATTAAACAATCTGATGATGAACCTCAAGCTTCTAGAAAAAGATGAGGAGGACAAACCCAAAGATCATAGAAGGGAGGAAATTATAAAGATCAGAGCAGAAATCATTTCAATGGAGATTAAGAGAACAGTACAAAAAATTAATGAAACTAAGAGTTGGGTCTTCGAAAGAATAAACAAAATTGACAAACCTTTAGCCAAACTGATCAGAAAAACGAAAGAAAAGGCCCAAATCCATGCAATTAGGAATGAAAAGGGTGAAATTAAAACAGACCCAGCAGAAATCCAGAAGATCATCAATACCTACTTCCAGAACCTATATGCCAATAAGATGGAAACCACAGAAGAAATGGACAGATTCTTAGATATGTATGAATTAGCAAAGTTGAACAAAGAAGACCTAAAAATTCTAAACAACCCAATATCAACCAATTAAATTGAAAACATAATTAAAAAGTTATCAACTAAGAAAAGTCCAGGTCCTGATGGCTTCACTGCTGAATTCTACAAGATATTTAGAGAGTAACTACTGCCACTACTGTTTAAACTCTTCAATAAAATTGAAAGGGAGGCAATACTCCCAAATTCATTCCTGGAAGCAAGCACCACCTTGATCCCCAAAGCAGAGAAAGACCCAATTGGAAAAGAGAACTATAGGCCAATCATAAAAAAAGAATATAGATGCAAAAATCCTTAATAAGATACTGGCAAATAGAATGCCAGAGATCATGAAGATGATCATAAACCCTGACCAAGTGAGATTCAACCCCGGGATGCAGGGATGGTTCAACATACACAAATCCATCAATGTAATACATTACATCAATAGACTCAAGGACAAAAACCATATGATAATCTCCATAGATGCAGAAAGAGCATTTGACAAAATCCAACATACATTTATGATAAAAACCCTACAAAAAATTGAAATAGATGGTCTCTACCTCAATCTGATAAAAGCTATCTGTGAAAAACCAACAGCCATTATCATACTAAATGGTCAAAAACTGATATCCTTCACACTAAAATCAGGAACAAGACAAGGATGTCCACTATCACCACTCTTATTCAATATAGTTTTGGAAACATTAGCCATGGCAATTAGACGAGAGAAAGAAATAAAAGGAAAAAAGATAGGAAATGAAGAAGTCAAATTGTCATTATTTGCAGATGGTAGGATACTCTGTATAGAAGACATGAAAAATACCACAAAAAGTCTTCTAGACTTAATAACCAAATTCAGTCAAGTAGCTGGTTACAAGGTCAACACACAAAAATCAATAGCTTTCCTCTACACGACTAACAAACTCACTGAGACAGAATTAAGGCAAACAATTCCTTTCACAATAGCATCCAAAAAACTGAAATACCTAGGAATCAACCCAATGAAAGAAATACAAGACCTCTTCTCTGAAAATTATAGCACTCTGAAAAGAGAGATTGAAGACAATATGAGAAAATGGAAAGACATCTCTTGCTCTTGAGGAGCAAGGATCAATATAGTGAAAATGGCTACACTTCCAAAACTGCTATATAGATTATATGCAATTCCAATTAAAATCCCAGCAGCATACTTCATGGACCTTGAGATAACTATCCAAAAATTTATTTGGAACAAGAAAAGACCTAGAATAGTAAAAACAATTCTAGGTAACAGAGACATGGCAGGGATATCACAATCTCCAACTTGAAAGTATACTACAAAGCTACTGTGATAAAAACAGCATGGTACTGGCAAAGAAACAG
>NW_004624750.1:24421039-24442345 GCF_000247695.1 Heterocephalus glaber | reverse complement strand
TGAAAACAATGCTGAGATTCCACCTTATTTCAAAAAGAATGGCTGCTATCATGAAATCCACCAATAACAAATGCTGGCGGGGCTGTGGGGAAGGAGGAACCCTGCTCCACTGCTGGTGGAAGTGTAGACTGGTGCAACCACTGTGAAAATCAGTATGGAGGTACCTCAAAGAACTACAATTGGAAGTCCCATTTGACCCAGCTATTCCAGTGCTGGCCGTCTTCCCCAAAGAATTGAAAGTATCATACCACAGTGATATATGTGCACCCATGTTCATAGTAGTGCAGTTTGTAACAGCTAAAACTTGGAAGCAGCCCAAACGCCCATCAACTGGAGACTGAATAAAGAAAATGTGGTTTTTATAAAATGGAGTACTACTCATCCATAAAAATGAGAAATAAGTGACATTTATAGCTAAATGGATGCACACTGACGCGATACTTTTAAGTGAAATAAACAGGACATACAGGTGTAAATGCCGAATAGATTCTCTAGTGTGAGAAACTGAAAGTGTAAATAAGGACTAAAAGGTATAATAGATAATGTGAAATAAGATGAAAAGGGGCAAATGGGAAGGGGAAGTGGGAGGGGTAGGAAAAGGAAAGAATGGAATGGAATTAATATGAGAAAATGGATAAATGGAGTCAAAGTCTTTGTAAATAGGGAGGGATGGAGTGGTTGAAGGGAGGGCAAGGGAAGAGGGAAAAGAATAAGAACCAAGACAGATTATGTAAATGTCAAAAAAAAAAAAAATGTCGGTCATGAAAACAATCCCAAAACATGATTTCCCTGGTAAATTCTATTGAAAAATTAAGTAAGAAGTAATTATTATTATTATTATATAAAAATTCTTTTCCAAATAAGAGGAGGAAAAATGCTTCTCCATTTTATTTGGGAAGCATAAAAATAATTTCAAAATTTAATGTTGCTATTAGAGTAGTACATCTCATCAGTTTTCTCATAAAAATAAAGTTTTAAAATATGCTTAGTAAAACCTTTCAAATTGAATCTAGCCATATATACAAATGTATGAAAAATAACACATGCTTGCTAGGTGTGGAGGCAAAGACCTATAATCTCAGCAACTTGGAAGCTGAGGCAGAAGGATTGCAGGCTCCAGCCTAGTCTCAGTAACATATTAAGATTACATTTCAAACTAAAAAAAAAAATTAAAAAGAGATAAAGTAAGCTCAATAGTAGAGCACTTGCCTATCATGCTTGGGATGTAGATTCCAAGCCAAGCACCACAAAAATAAATTAAAATTGAAAATTCTAATCAAGCAGGGATTAGCTCAAGAATGCAGTTTTTATGTTCAAAAAGCTCTTAAAGCAAATCAGCATATAAAATTAAGAAGTAAAATTGATAAGATCATTTTAATGCAGTCACAAAAATCTCTCAAAGGGCTGGGGGGTTTAGCTCAGTGGTGCCATGCCTGCCTCACAAGCGCAAGGTCCTGATTTCAATCCCTGGTACCAGAAAAAAATAAATCTCTCAGAAACTATAAATAAAAGGTCAGTTCCTCATTCAGATTTAAAAAACCTTCATGGTGCTATACTGAGCAGTTTCTCATTAAATTTCCCAAATAAGGAAGAAATATTTGCTCTCACCATTTCTCTTCCATTTTATTCTGAATAACCTAATTAATGTAGCAAGAGAAGACATAAAGATTAAAAAGAAAGTAAAATGTTCTTAAATCTTAAATGATACAATTGCTTACATAAGCAAATTGAAGAAATTAGCAAAACTAGTAGTAGAACTAATAGTTGAATTTAACAAGGCAACAGATCAACACTTTTAAATAACATTATTATATACAGACAGCAAATAGAAAAAAAATAAAAATTCATTAACAGATGAAACAAAATCCATAAAGTAAGCATAAATTTTGATAAAGTTAAACAAAGTCTGTTCAATGGAAATTATAAGAATTTGCTACCAGAAATAAATGATGACCTAAATAAAGAGATGAATCATGCTCAGGAATTAAATCAATTAATATTACTAAAATTTCAATTGCTCTCTAAAGATGAATTTTTTTGAAATAAAATTACATAAAGATTTCTTATAACAATTGATGAGTCTGACTAAATATATATATGCTAAATATATATATATATACTAAATATATATATATATATATTATACTTAGTGTATTTAAAATATATTTAACAGCCAAAAATAATTTTTGGGAAAAAGTTAACTCACATTACCTAATTTCAAGTCTTAGTATTCTTTACTATGAATTTACAGTGATCAAGACAGTGTATTTTTTGACTATAGGAAAAAATAAATTAATGAAATAGAAGGTACATGAACATGTACAGCATCAGTTGCATTTTGACAAGAACTCAAGGTAAATCAATCATGAAGAATATTTTGCAAAAAATGGATGTAGACCTATTCAATATCCACATTGAAAAAAATCTCAACATATACTAAATTTGTAGATAAAAATTTATGTAAGATTTAATGTAAAAGGTAAAATAAGAAAACTTCCAGAAGTAAACAGAGAAGTATGTCTACACCACCTTGTTAGAATAGGATAAGATATGTTAAAGATAACCAAAATGGGGTAATCATGAAGGGAAAGAATTAGAATTCATCAAATTTAATCCTACTTGTGAATGAATGAACAGATTTAAACAAAACAAAACTTTATGCTGCCTATAAAAACTCACTTATCTCTAAAGACATGGATTAAGTGAAAGTGAGAGGGTAAAATAAGATATTCCATGTAAACAGACTAAAAATGAAAGCAATGGTAGTTGTATCTGCATCAGATAAAATAGTTTGTAAATGAGAAGTATTAAAAAGACAGAGAAAGTAAATATGTAATCATAACATGACCAACTCAGCTAGAGGGAATAACAATTCTAAATACATATTCACTCAATATCTGAATATCAATATATAAAGGACATATAATCAGACCTACAAGGAGAATAACACAACAGTTTAAATCACACAAGAAAAGTAAGGGAGTTTTGCCTTTCATTTTCAAAATGGATAGATCTCACAGCAAATCAAAAGCAAGACAAAAATTAGCAAACTGCACGGTAAACCAATAAAGGAAGAACACAATAAAGGAAAGTTTTTACAACCTAACATTCCTGATGAACATAGATACCAAAATTCTCAATAAAATACAACAAATTAAATCAAACAGCATATTACAAAGATTATTCTCTATGATCAAAAGGGATTCATACCAGGGATTCAAGGATGATGAAATATACACCACTCAAAAAGAACGTGGTAAACCATGTCAAAAAAATGGATGCAAAAAAACATGAAAGTGCAAAAAATTTGATAAATTTAACATCACCTCACAATAAAACTTTGAACAATATAGATATCAAAGTAATATATCTCAACATAATAAAGGTCATATGCAAGAAGTTTGCAGATAACATATTGAATGGGGAAAATTAAAAAACTATGTGGAACAAGATAAAGATTCCCAACTTTATCACTTATATAAAATAATACAGTAAAGAGGCAAGAAAAAGAAATAAAGGGCATCCAAATTGGAAAGAAAGAAGACAAATTGTCACTGCAGCTGTCATAATCATATATATAGAAAACCTCAGTGATTCTACTAAAAGTAATAAAAGTAATGAATTCACCAAAGTTGCAAGACAAAAAATCAAAATAGAAAAATCAGTAGCATTTCTATGGAGCAATAGGAAATTATTTTAAACAGAAATGAAGAAAGCAGCCACATTTACAATAGTAAGAAAAATACCTATATATTTAACCAAAGAAGTGAAATACCACTAAAATGAAAAGTAAAATACATTGGTAAAAAAATTTGAAGAACATGCAATGGAAAAACCTCTCATATTTATTGATTAGAAGCACAATTATCATTAAAATGACCATACCACCCAAAGTGATCTACAAAATCATTACAATTTCTAACAAAATATGAGATTTTTTATAAAACTAGAAAAAAACCACTAAAATTTACATGAAAGTAGAAAAAACTAAACAATCTGAATATCCAAAGACAAAGTCAAAGGTACCTTTAGCATCCACAAAGGAGGACAAATAATGTCACCTGACTTCAAAATATACTATAAAGCCATATTAGCAGAAACACTGTGCTATTTGCATGACAATAAACACATAGGCTACTAGAATAGTAAGTCTAAAATAAAGCTGTCATAGTTTAGATCAAGAATGACCCCCAAAACTCTAATATAACAAAACTTTGCCTCATCCACGTGGTGCTAGCTTTAGGGGAATGCAGAATGGAAAAGTTATGGAGTCAGGGAGGCTTCTACTCAGATTTTTGGAAGAAAGCTTGGGAGGCCAGGCAGTGTGTACCTGCCTGTGTACCTTCAGTGTGTGAAAATGTGAGAGTGAAACTAAAAGTGTGGTGGAGATCTTGGAGTCATCAAATTAATTCTGGTTTTACCAGCAAGTGAAATACAAGAGTTGTGGGGTCAGGAATTTTTCCACTCAGATTTTAGAGAAAGGTCTGGGAGGACAGGAAAGGAGCTAATGAGAAGAAAATGTGTGAAGCTACGTGAATCAAGCCTAAGGTGCATTGTAGACCCCAGGAAATCAGAGAATGCAGGATTGTGGATCATCTCCCAAGACAAGACATAGGTTATAAATGGAGCCAGTCCAAGTAAGAGTCCCTATATGTTGCAACCAGAAAGGCCAGAGGAGTGGAGCTAACAAATCTATCTGGAAATCGCATCTCACCACCATGTGCTCCAGATATCAGATATAGAGGTACAAGGCTTAATATTTGTCCTGCTAGATTTTATCCTTGCTTTTGTCAGATTCTTTCCAATCCCCCTATTCATTTCTTTTGAAATGAGAGTATTTACCCTGTGCCATGCAGACTTTGGAATTATGTAATTTGTTTTTAATTTTTTCAGAGCTTCCCCATTAAGAGTTTGCCTTAAGTCTCAGAATAGTCTTGGCCTAATTAATATTTTTGAAATATGCTGAAAATGATAGGATTTTGAAGATGGGATTACTGGCCCTCG
Organism: Heterocephalus glaber; assembly: GCF_000247695.1. The sequence continues at coordinate 24,437,341 of NW_004624750.1, read as the reverse complement.
TTCTTGGTTGGACACAGGAAGGTTCTAATGTTAAGCAGAAATGATAATTTTTATTGTGTTTATTTGAAAATTAAATGCAACTTAAGGAGACAAGATTTGCAATATGATGGTTATGCCTAATTACCTCAGTATGATTGGCTTGGGAGCCACAAAAGAAATTACTAAGTCATTCTTATGGATCTGGATCAGTGGGTCATGGCGAAGTGACCTTGTATACCATATCTGGTCCTTCACCTCCTCTTCTTTTGTACTATTCCCCTGCTCTGCTACCAGCCATAGTGAACTAAGCAGCTTTGTTCCATCATGCCCTTTGCCATAATGTTTTTATCAAGGAGTCTGCTGACTATGGACTGAATCATCTGAAACTATGGGCCAAATTAAACCTCTCTTCCTTTAAGTTGTGTGTGTCAGGTACTAGAGATGGAAAGTTTGGCTAATTCTTATGGACTCCAATAAGTTGATCTTGTGGAAATTCATTGTACAATAGCTATAACCAAAAGCTGGGGACAGAAAGGAAGAAGGAATGTTGGAAAGATTATTAAATGACTATAAAGTTATAGAGAGCATAAATATTATCTGATGGTTTATTTTATTGTTACATTTTAGGTATACAATATAATGACATTCATCTTTGGAAATTTGCACCTTTACATAATCTCTCTTGGTTCTTCTTTTTCCCCCTCCCTCTGCACTCCCTTCAACCCCTCCATCTCTCCCTATTGACAAAGACTTTGCTTCCATTTTTCTATTTTCTCATATTAATTCCATTCCCTTCTTTCCTTTTCCCTACCCCTCCCACTTCCCCTTCCCCTTTGCCCCTTTTCAGTACATGAAAAAAACTTTAAATCTAAACAGCATAACATACGAATCCAGGTTTGAAACAAAATATCTTCTATGATTTCATGTACGTGAAATTAAAGAGCAGGCATGACTAAGATATGGTTTACAGATAAAAAACTCTGGCTGTCTGTGGAACAGTTGAATGGCATGGTTACAAAGGTTTATGTTCAGGAATGTGTAGATGTATGCAGAGCAATCTTTGTGAGGGTAAAGCCTTAATTTATAAAATGTGCAAATTCTATATTTCAAAGTACCATTGTGAACCCAATATTTAATTTTACTTGTAACATAATTTATTTAGTTGTAAGTTTATGTAATTTTAAGTATCTACATTTAAAAATTAATTTGCAAAAGTTTCTGAAAATTTATCAATTGGCTTTTGAGAGTTTTATAAACTATCATTGGCTCAGGCTTGGAAGAGAGAGCTTTCTCAGGTGTTGATAATAGTCTATATATTGGAAGAGATTGTAGTTTCATGGATGCATATATTTATGAAAATAATTTTCCACCTAAAATATGTTCATTTTTGTTATGAAAATTTAAGCTAAAATGTATGTATATTTTAATAGTATGTTTTAAGATCTTGAGGACCTAGGTACTTTAGGATCATAAATGCTTCCTTAGTCTTGGCTCTGTTGGGTAACTTATGTGCTTTTCCTCAAATTTGTGAGTTTTTGCAAATTAGAATAATTCTTTAAAATATTTTTTGCTAATGCATATAAATTACATATATGTGTATATAATTCAATGGTATTAATCTCATTCACAATGTTACAAAACATTTTCATCATCCATGCTAAAAGTAGTGGAAAGCCAAACAAATAACTTATCTATTTAACATAAGGAAAAATAGTATCTTTTCTTTATCCATCACAGAATTCATAACTAACATCCTTATAACAAATAACAGATTAATAAAAGAAAATAATTTTTTAAAACTAGTCAACAAAAATTTTACATGACATGGTATCCTTTAGAAATGAAGAACCAGTGGAATTTGTCTATTTTAATACTCAATCTAATAAAAGTGAATAGTTTTGGAGAAACATGATTGGACAAAAATTGAGTAGGATGCAATGCTATTAAATGGGGAAACCCAGAGATCTTTGTCCTATGTGTATCACATTCCTTTCTACTGAGCGTGAGGTAAGACACTTGTCACATGAAAATCTTCAGGGACAAAGGAAGGTCTAACAGTGAGTTTTTTGGTTTTTGTGGCTTGCTTTATGGGATACGAGTTCTATTTTCTATGATAGTTTTCAAAGGAGAAAGGGGAACCAACTGGAAGATGGAAGGTCACAGAGTAATCCCTAAAGTGCCAAATTCTGGGGTACTATTTTCTGAGCCAAGGCATGCAGATATACAGTTGCATTTTTAATGGATTTTGGGATTTCAAAAAGTAGTGAAATATTTAACCATCTCTGCTCTCATATTCTTATTATGTAGCTGATTTATTTTTTTTCCTCACAATGTCTTTTCCTCTCATTGGCCAGGACTTCTAGTGACACATGGTTTCCAAGGAGAACATTCTAGTACTTGCAAGACAACTAAAATAAACATTTCTCTCTTGTTCTCCAAATAGCAATTATTCTCCAGAATACAAAGGTTTGGAAGCTGGGGAGAAATATAACAGCTTAAGCTCAGCCCTCATTTTTGTCCTTTGATCATTAATTTTTCAACTTGGAGTTAAGCAAAAAAGAAAAGAAATAGAAAAATTAATTTAGTGACATCAAGTTATTTTTACAAGGGATATGACATTATAATTAGTTTATTATTGAGAATCATTATATGTTTAGCTGAGAAATTTGTTTATTGTTACCAAAGCTAATAAAATTATATTTATGATGTGTTAATCATATATGCATTGCTATCTCTTGAGAGAGAATATGAGAAATAATGGCATGTCTTAATATCAAGAAAATAAAGATTGTGTGGTTTTCCCAATAGCCAATGTAAAATCACATATTCAAACCAAGATCAATTTATATACCTTTATAATGGATTCTTTTGTGTAATATATACAGTAGAATTAAATTGTCACTAGTAGATTTTAAGTTTAGAGCTAATATCACTATAAAAGTATTTATGTAAAAATTAATCACAAATGAACTTTATAGTGTTTTTTTGTTTTTGGTAAAGTTTATATGGCATTATACTTTAATTTTTGTTATTTCTTTTTCATAAATTCAGGTACCTGATTTCAGATATATTCTGTGTTTCAGTATAGTATCTGTATTTTCGAATTTTCTACTAAGCACAGTAAAGCACCATGTGATAGAAGTTAAAAAACACTACTCAAAATTCTATAGCCTCTTCAGTCTGCATTGTGATTACCTAGGATTTAATGCCATATATTTGCTATGCTTAAAAATTAAACTTATTATTCATATCTTCAGTAAAAACTAAACACATAATGATGAGGAAAATATTTCCAAAATGTGGAACAATCATCAATATATAATGTATCCAGTGCTAATTATAACTCACATTCATATGAATTAGTGTTTACATAGATATGTGCAAAAGATCAGGAATGAATGACTTAAGAAGAAAAATAAATCTTTTAAACCCTAGATTATTAGTTTTTCACAAAGCAAGCAAAGTGAACAATTCCCTTTTCCAGATATATTGTCAAACTAATCATCCCTTAAATTCATGAAGTATATTAGAAGGTTATTTGATCTATTTTGCTTGAATTGAGTGATAGTTTGAACCTTGGTACATTATACATTGTAAACTACAATATTTTTATTTTTAATGCTTTTATATGATCATCTATATTTTATCAAGATCTGACTTGTCATTGGCATATAATTTAATATGAAGAATATACTGCATGTGATTAATTTGGATAATTCTAAGTTGGCAAACATTTTCTTTCAATAGATACTATAAATTCCTTATATTTTCTGCACAGACTAATGTATAAATTATGTGCATTTCAAAGTTACTTGTAGTAAGCTTTGTTAATAACATTGTACACTTTACACTTGTCAATAATAGCTCAATCTGAATATTGACAATGTTGTGTTTAATTCTCATGTCTTTTAATGGTAGGGTTTCCAGATCATGAAATAACACTTACAAGTGTCTAGTAGTAGTAATCACTGTTTTTTTTTTTCTTGTGCCAGCTCATTCCCACAGTCTGACAGCTGCTGGTCCTCTCATTAGTACCTCTTTCATATTTTCATATTACAAGAGCTGGCATACTAAACAAGAACTATTTTTTTCATCAATTTCTTTGTTGGATTCTTGCCAAAATGCTGTAGCTCATGTTCTTCTTTGCACCATTTCAAGAGCTCCAATAGCCATGATGTGTTCTATTTAATACTTTCTGGCAAAGATTACTGGAAATAGCTATGCAATCATCTTTCAGCAATATTCCATTCAGCATTGTGCAAGATGCCCTGATATTCACATATGCACATAATACTTATTTAATTTCTTTTACTTTTTCAGCCAACCTACTTATAATAAAATTAATACATTAACATCAGGTCTATGACTATTTCCTATACCATCCATCTACACTTCAGTAATAGGCAAGATTTTATGAATGGCTATAACCCATTTGTACAGAGCTAAAATATTCTGGATAATGCTACCAAAGTTGAAAATTTTGCACAAAAAGTTGAAACAGGTACTGTTAAAATAATAAGGATATTGTCCAATTTAAATTTTAAGGTCATATTATGCTATGAGATTTGCTGCATCATACAGATATCTCATATGTTCTTTTGTTTGATGATTCTGGATTTCCAGAGATTTTTAAAAATACAGTATAGAGCCTCTTGCTCTTGTTTCAGTTTGGTTTCTAGAACCAGAGGTGATACCTAGGAAAGATATTTAGGAAAAATTTCAGGAGAAATGGGTGAGGTGAAAAGCATAAACCATGGGGAAAGATAAATGTTGTGTTAGAGTTACAGACTTGTTTCAAAGGTCTCATAGAGGCATCTGTAGCAGTAATTGAACCACAGAGTTGTTTCCACTTTAGGGCAAGAAAGTCCTTAGCTATGATTAGCTGAGGGTACTGGACAGATAACTTTTATTTGAACAATTGAATAGCTCCTGCTTGATCAGGGAAAATCACCCAGAAAAGATGGTACCTGGAAGTAGGTGGAAAGCAACAATTCAGAAACTGTGGGACAAGTCCACAAGCCTAGTAATTATGTATATATTTTCTACTACAATGGGTGACCAATTACATCAACAGTAATGTATTATGCATCTAAAAATAATCACATTATGACTTATTTTCCTCAAATTTAAATTGTGGTAAAATAAACATAACAAAATTTAACATCTTAAGAATTGTTAAGTGTACAGTTTAGCGGAGTTAAATAAATTCATATTGTGAGATCATCACCATTTATCCACCTCTAGAACTCTTATCATCTTACAAAACTGAAATTCTGTATCTATTAAACAATGAATTCTCAATTTTTGCATCCTTCTTCTACTCCTCCTAGGCCCTGGCAACAAACTTTAGTTTTTGTATATGACTTTGACTACACTAAGTATTGCATAAAATTGAAATCATACAGTACTGTACAGTATTTGTCTTCTGGTTATTGGATTATGGCATTTAGCAAAATATTTGTAATTGTAATGAATAAGCTATATCACACAAACAAAAACAGTCACAGATTTTAAAACATCTTCAATTTTGAAAAGACTTTTCAAGTAACCCTGAAGTTTAATGCCAGTAAAAAAAGAAATCTGGAATTTCTTCTTGTTACTAGATTTGTGTGTGTGCTTCACACTCAGAACTGTGTATGCCATCTTAGCCAATATCTATTAAAGAAAAATTTTGCTTTTTATCAATTGAAGTGATTTCTGTAGTTGTCCAAGTTCTGCAATATTTTTCTGTAAAAATGAAGAAAAGATATGCCTAATAAGAAAACACAAAGGAATGTAATATATTTCATTTTTCTCTTTGTCCTATGACAAGTGAAATAATAGTACTTAATTAGTACCTCCCCAATGCTGAAATTGCTTTTAATTTGCATGTAATTAAAGAGAAAATCAAAGATTTTCTGATATATATCTTGATTACCAATCATCTGGCTCATTTTCTGTCCTCTTATAAATTCATATTTTCATGTAAATGGTTTAGAAAAACAGTCATCACAATCATAGAAAAAATAGACCTAACTTGATAAAACTTCATAAACTGCTCCATTTTATAATCAATTTCAAATTACTAAATCAAAATATAATGTAATTGTTTATGTGATTTCTTATTAAATTGTTTGTATACTTTTTCTTGGATAATCTTTAAGGAGCATATTTTCCACTCATAGTAATTTATCCATTCAAATCAAAAAGAGAGAATATGCCCTCATTATCATAGTCATTGTAGATAATAATTCATCTAATACCTACAAATGCTAAATGTTACACTTAAAATTAGTTATGAGCAACTTGAATTTCTTAGTAGTGTCAGAATTATTCAGTATTTGAACACTTTGAAAGCCTCATTTTCACCATCATCTGTGCATTGCTTATACACCTTTTATTTTTTTAACTGAAAAGTTTGATATTTCTTTCTGATTACTTGTCTTAATAAATTGGTGGTCAATGGAGTGTGATGTCCATCGATTCTAGTGAGATTTCTCTTAGCCTAGCTCCAATTCAGATATCTGTTCTGTTACTGAGCATTGAATTTAATCTTATTCAGCCAATGCAAGCCTGGGCCAAGCAAGGTTTGTAGAGACAGAGTAAGTGAGTCAGTAAATGAGGAAAATTTGAGTGAAATTATCTTAGTTTTCTCAGATAACCTATATAAGTAGCTACTCACTATAATTCACAATATCTTAGAGGTGAAGGACTTTAAAAGGTATCTAAAGAATGTTTAAATATGAATAAAATTTATGTCCCTTCTTTTCTTCACATCATTCACTTATGTTTATTAACAGTATATTAATTTAATCATAAATGAGTTTTTGTTTGGAAATAGACCATATATTTAAATTTTACTTTGCAGTTATAAAGCTAACTCTTGTTAACACTGTTTTGTATTATCCTCACAAAATCTTTTTCAGTTTTTAGTGTATATAATAAAATCATATTACATATGTGTGTCACTCTACCTGGTATAATTTCATTTACTTATTTCATGAAAACAGAATAGTATAAGTATTTCTTATACTATACAGGATGATGTAATGACTCATTAAAAAATATTATTGACACTTTAAGAAAAAAAAATTGAAATAATATACCTTAGTATGTTCTGCTTTAACGTTTTTAATACTTGCTGCTATTGTACATATAAATGAAAATTTTATTATGATTTTTAATATTATTAGCACTTTGTTTATAATCAAAGTAAATAATATTATTCTTAAAATAACTAGTAAAATATTTGTTATTTATATCGATTTTATAGCCTAGATCTAATACCTTAGATTTATTAGATATTCCCTTAAACAATTGTATGTATTCATCACAGAGTGATAATATTTTAAACATCATGCTTATACTATCCTCATGACTATGGTTTTCCAATGATGAAAGATGCCACCATCTTCTGATTTTTTCTAATTTAGTTCAGGAGTGCTTACAGGCTGATTTTATGTTCCTTAATGGACGCTTATGTTCTATATCAAATGGAAGGAATCATAGCCATCTTTTGGAACTTTTGTTCCTTGCTATTTTCCTTAGTCTTCTTGTGAAAATAATTTCTATCCAGTATCCCTACTATTACATTTTCATTCATCACTCAACTTTCTAAAAAATTTAGTTTACTAATGTCTTCTTATATCTCAAGCCTTCTTTACATTAGTAAGTTTTCTGTCACTATCACAAATTACCTAACATCTGCAATTTAAGGAGGAGAGGTTTATTTTGACTCATAATTTCACCGATTTAAATCTGTATTTGGCTTATCCCAAGGCAGAAATGGCATGGTGTTCAACTAATGGTCCTAAGAAGCAGAAAGGCAGGGAAAAAGCAGAAATGAAAGGCCCTGAGACCAGTTACAGTCTCAAAGGCCAATTCCTCCATGACATACTTCTTCCAACTAGACCCTATTTCCTAATATTCAAGTCATATATACAGTCAACAATGGGTGAACAAATTCATTAACTTCTTTATGGCTCCTTTAATCCAGTCAAGATGACAAGATTAACAGTCATACCTTTATATGGTACTTCACACTGTGCAAAGAGAAATCTTTGAAGTTGAAAAATCTCTCATCTTTTCTTGTTTAAGCTACTTAAGCCTTTTCCAAAGCTTTTTATGATAAAGGTTAATTTTATGTTCTCATTGTTTAGCCTTCTAAGCAAGACATTTCAATGGAGACTTCCTTGTCTTGTAATCACACAACCTATGCAGTTATTATACTCTTGTATGTATCATGTAGCCTTATGCTGAGGTATTTCTTTAGTTCTTTTGTTTCTAATAATAGTTTCACACTCTTCTGCTGTTCTCTGATGATCACACATGTATTAAATATTTTTTCCTTTCAAATTACATAATGATATGCCTTTTCCTGATGTGGGTAATGAACTTGTACCTATTCCCAACACCTACGTGAGTTGTCTCCTGCCTTTACATAGTTTTTCCTATCTTATGTATTTATTATTCTCTCTCTACATCTACTTCCATACCCTTACTCTTGGTTTTACTGTGTTGCTAATTATTTACAAGTCACTTATCCTAGGAATATAATATTCTTGAAGGAAAATTATCTCTTTTTCACTTCTATATCCCTAAGGTCTAGTGATGCTCTGGGAATGAAAGTTGACATAGTAAACCAAACTCACACCGCTTAGAATATGCTAAATTCCCTACTAAATGTTTTGCACATGTTACTGAAAATAGTACTCATAAACTGTTATGAGGATTATAGTTAAATCATTTCATATGTGAATAAGTAAGTTTTAACTTGGTGGCTGAAATAAGAATTAGAATCCATGAGGTAGAGAACTCTGAAAGAATGATTGATAAGTAAGGAGAAAACACAGAAAAAATGGACCAAAGCTGCAAGCCAATACTTCAGTACAGAGAACCAAACATTTTGTTGGGAAAATTTTGATAGGAAGAAAGGGAACTGGATTATAGCATTTGAGGACTATTTTCAAAGAGAAGAAGTATATAAATCCAATGGAGTCAGGAATTCTTATAGGTTGGGAACTCCACTCATCTGTTCATTTATTCTGCTAAAGAGGTGTCCCACAAGGGAGACAGAACATACAATTGTATGTAATGAGATCAGGTAGTTATGGTGAAAGCAGTAAATGGAAAATTTGGGGTGAAAAGGGTTTAAGTTAAGTTACTTGATGAGGAAATAATGATAAATTTTATATTATAAACTCTGGACCTTAGATATCAGATACAAGTGTACACACATACATATACACACTGGAGTATATATGCTTGTACATGCAGACACATATGTGTGTATGTGTGTGTATGTGATTAAAAGCAAAGAATAATTGCAGTGATTATTTAAAACATCAAAAAGGATTTTAGAAGTGTGGTGGTTGAGCTTCATTGTGTCAGCTTGAATGGCTTGGGAGCCACCAAGTGGATTAGTGAACCACAGTTCTATGTATGTTGGTGTCGATAATGTAGACATGAGCTTGAGTATAAAATATAAAGAGTTCCTGGCCTCTTTTCTCTCTCTCACAGTTTCCCCGATCTATTTCCCAGCTATGATAAACTAAGCATAAAAGGATATGGTTCTGGCATACCCTTCTTGCAACCAGCTATCAATGGACTGAATCCCCTGAAACCATTATCCAATTAATTCTATCTTCCTTTAAGTTGTGGGTACTGTTTATGATGTCTCAGCCATAGGAAAGCTAACTAATCCAGAAAGTGTTATATTCTTGCTGGTAATGTTTAGACTTGCTAGGGAATGGTGATAATAAAAAAACTAAATTTGTTTGCTTTATTACTACTTACAAGATCTCTACAATAGGGCAGTACCCAAAGCAATCACTCCCACAGTAGTGCACACTGTTCCTCACACAAGCTGCATTCATGCAGAATTAGGGATACTTTTTCTCAATTCTAAAAATGTTGCTTGGTCAAGTCACATTTCCAGAGATCTATCTAAGTGTTCAGGATCCACTGGCTTTTTTGTTTGTTTGTTTGTTTTTCATAAGTACATATTAATGAGTTAGAGATGACTGTGGGAATACTACAGAGAAAGAATAAAAGTAAAATAAATGTTCTTGGACATAAAAGAGGTTGCCACATTCAAGGAACTCATGTTAGCAAAATGATGAGTAAGTAGAGTGTGAAAAGAAAAAGGAAAATCAAAGCAGTAAATCTAAGACTCGCAGGACTAATCTAAGGAATTGAAAATCAATTCTCCTTTTTTTAGGGAATAATTAAATAATTTTACATGGGAGTGATTAGTTGGATTTTCATTAAAGAAAGGATTCTTTGGCCTCTGTATGGGCAGAGAAAGGTGGAGAATAATAGTGCAGGGGATCATTAGGAACCTTTCAAAGTATCAATGAAACTAGTTAAGGCCTGAATTAGGGAAATGTTCCTGCTACGATTATCCTTCTATGATGACAAAACAAACAGCAGCAACAATGTGAAAAGTGGTTAAATTCTTAATAATGCTGATGCAATCTGTGAATCCCAGGATTTCCCTGCAGCTGTCACAAGTAGTGGCTTTTATTTATCTCATACCTCACATGAAATGGTATTATAAGACAGAGTATGTTATGTGATTTAATTACCATTTCCAGGCCAAGTAATATTGAAAATTAAATAAAAATGCTGCAGGGTATCTAAAGATAATATCATAATTATTATATTATACTATATAATCAGTATTGCAATTATTTATCGTGCTGTTCATCATTTCCTTAAGATTTTATCATTGTTACCTCTCTCAACCACTATTATTGTCATCAACCTTGATGATTCCCTCCACTCTGGATGATGCATCCTGATCCTATAGACCTCCTTATTTTAAATAACTTTAGCTTTCCCTTAGTCATCATACCTATGCTGTCAATTGGTTATTATCAATAACTGCTACTACTTCGATAAATCTCAATTTCAAGCACCTGTGGTCACTCCTTCTTTAAATTCCAGCAAAATATTACTTCTACCGCATAGTTTAGAAACTCCCTAATTATGTTAGTAATTCCTATCTATTAACTGCTCACTCTTCCACATTTATGATTCTTTCTATCCTTATTTTTCTTTTCTTCCAATTTTATTTTATGTCATATCATTAATAATTATTCCTTTGCATGTATCCTGATTTTCTCATTCTTCCTTTCCTCCATCATTCTTTTATGGTATAGCATCAGGTATGATTAAACATGTGACTTGCTTGTATGATTTCTTTCTGAAAAATCATCCTACTTATTTTAGTATCCACACTGTATTAGTCACCTTTCCATTACTGAGACAAAATATGCATACAAGTTAGGAGGATAGTTTTATTTTGGTTCAGAGTTTCAGAGCATTCAGTCCATGCATGGCCAGCTACCTCCAAGTGAAAGACAACATGACAGAAGGGTATGGCAGAAGAAAATAGATCAATGCATTTCAGCCAGGAAGCCAGGTGAAAGGAAGGGACTAGTGACAAGAACATGCCCTTTGGGGTCATGCCTTCCAGTGACCTATCTTTTTTGAACTTGACATTCAGCTATGAACTCATAAATGGATTAATCCACTGATGAGCACAGCACTCCCATGACCCATTCACTTTGCAAACAGCCCACTTCAGAACACATGAGACTTTTGAGGGACGTTTTAAGTCTAATCACAACACAACATGATGCTTTTATTCCATGGTAATTAACACACAGACTCTACTCATATATAATGTTAAAATCACCATATGTGTACTAGAACTTATAAACTACTGAATATAAGAAATAAAGTTGAAATATGTTAAACTCTTGACTCAGAGGTTGTTTCTGTAGTAAAGCCTGAGCTTTTCAGCATAGTTTTTGTATATATTGCTATTACTGTATAAGAAATAGCCAAAAAACTAGATGCTTGAATCAATGCACACCTATTTTCTCCAAGTTTCTTTGAGTCAGGCATACAGTTTTCTACTCAGCATCTCCCAGGACTACAATTAAAGTTTTATTGAGGTTGTACTATAATTTGAATTTTTTGACTAGGAAAAAATCCATCTACATGCTCCTTCATGTTACTGGCAGAATTTGTTTCTATCTAGCTCTATCATTAAAGAGCTGCCTTTCTGGTGGATGTCAGTTAAAGGCATCTCCAGGGTCCTAAAGGTTGCTTACAGCTTCAATTCATATAGAAATCTCCAACATTGTTCCTTACTTTATCAAACCCATAGGAAAGAATCTATGAATTCCTTTAAGGGCTTTAATATGATTAAATGCTCTTTAAGCAGTTTCATCAGATTAAGTAAGGTAATGAAAGATTCAAAATAAGTCTAACTTTAGGGTACTTGTGTCTTCCAAATGCTTTAAAATTTGTCATATTATTTTGGACATTTGTGACAGTTTCCTTCACACTCAAAGAGAAGCATTGCACAGGGCAGGGACTCTAGATTAGAGGTGTCATGGAGATTATCATAGAGTTCTGCTTACCATGATCATTTAAAATTATAAATTTTAAATACAATTATGTAGAGATATATAATATTGCGAGAGCTTATACAAGAATTATTTACTTTGTATTGGTAATGGATTGGGTTAGAGTAGCAAGAGTCAGGCATAGACAAAATGTGACAAAATTAAATGTTTTGGATCAGCAAACTCAAAAGGAATAATTTTTAAGTATGGTACAAAATAAATTAGAACTTTTGGATTCTCACTTAAAACCTCTATGGGCATTGTTTTAAATTGAAAATAAAAAAGAAAGAAGATTTGGTTGAGATTATGGAGTCAGTTTGAATGCACAGAGTCTCAGTTGTTTTGGGAAATTTTCAAAAGGACAGTCTGGAAAATACCAATTCATGGGCACTTGTGGTTTAGCAGAGAGGTCTAGAATATAGAAATAAAAGTGGAACTTCTAAATGTTATAATCATCAAGAGAATTATTTAACCATAGTGACAATAGAGAGGTCCTAAGACAGAGCACTGAGGAATTTGAATGCCTAAAGGTCTATCAAAAGAGAATAAATTTGTATATGACTGAAAATTAGAAATCTTGGATATAAGAGGGAAATTAGAAGCACATTGGTCTTAACAGAGAAATGGCTTCAAGATGTAAACTGGTGGAAAATAGAGAGTAATAAAGAGTTTATTAGTTTTACTGGGGCCAAAATCTCTGATAACGTTACTAGCTCTAGTTTAGTAGTTTGATGTGGCTGAAGGAAACGAGTGAAATAAGTGAAACCTGAGCTAGCTATGACATGAAACACAGAAAGAAGAAACTCAAGGAACTTGATATCCCTAGGAGGGCTTTTTGTTAGTGTTTGTTTTTTTTCAATAAGAATGGTTTGGAAATTGATAAGCTGGAGTCCCAGTGGCACTATGATCAAGGAGTATTGCAGTTATTTTGGATTATGGCAAGGCAATAAAAGGCAGGGTCATCAAAGTTCAAACAAGTTTCATGGAGTAGGCAGAGAATCATACTAGAGAATCTTGTGTAAACAAGAAAAGGAGCTGTCAAAGTGATATAGGGGAAATAAATGTAACTCTCAACCTGTTAGATGTTAGATAGATACCTCAAGTTCATGTCTCTCAAAATGGAAGAATAAATTTTAAGAAACAATGGAGGTTAAGAGTAGGAAAATTTATTGAGAGAAATAGCTCCTGAGAGACCACAGGGGACCCAGAAATGGGTTGCCACAGAGCCTACTTTTTTGAGAATTTTGTAGATCAAAGTCACGAGGTGGGTACAATATGAGTTAAATTTTAATTGGCCAATAAGATTACAAGTATAGCCACTTAGCTAATATTGATCCAATAGTAGCAAGAGTAGATAGATGACATCATTAACCTTGGTTGATAACCTGTAGTTTTAGCCTTATCTGCAGTCTGTCTTACTCTTAGTCTTAGTCTCTTAGTCATAGTAGTCTTGGTGGGTGGGAGAAGATGGCCCATCCCTAAGGAGATAATGGTTTATTTAAATGGGAAATCTCAAAAGGCTAGTACCAATAATCTCAAGCTTTTGTTTATCTCTTATGGAAGTATGTAAATCTGGCCATTATGATTTTAATCTTTTTTTTTTATTTTAATCTTTTTTAGATGTGCCTCTAGCCTCAGCTTTGATGTGTTTTCATCTTTTGCAGTGACTCCCTGGAGGGTCTAGCCCTGTATGACTGCCCATAATATTTCTACCTAATTTAGCTTTCCATAAAAAAAGTAAAGTAAATAGATCAAGATTACACTATGAAGGAGCCCTATATGTGACCTGCTGATACAAAAGCTGCTTGCTAGACTTTTTTATTATTCACTTTATAGAACTGTCCAGTGCTCCTGTGCTTATAAGATGTCCTTCTAATGAGCTATAACTAACATGTAATATAATGAAATTCTATTATGAACCAAGCAGTATATATAAAATGTTTTTTTTTCATTGAAGCTCCCATTATCTTTAGTTGAACCACTATTGCTCAGAATTGGATTAATTTCTGATTAAAGGAAAACTACAAACATGAACCACACATACTTGCTTTGATTTTACTTTGATTTATTGTATAGCCCTTGTGATTCTGTAGGTTTTCTATTCTATCTCTGAAAAGGTAGGCGAATATAATTGAGGTGAAGGGTCAGCCATCCCATTGCTTACAAATTCCTAAACTACACTTTCTAAAATAGCACTTGCCAATGACAAGGCTGATATTTTTATTTCTATTAGTCTGATTTCTATATCAATCTCTTAATTAGTTCTTAATCATGAAGAGAGGCAATGTTTTATACAGGGACCTCCAAACTCCACATATAAAAAATTGTTGTTGACTCTATGTTGGGATATCAGTTTCTACATTTTAATTAGGGTGACCATATACTTTACCACCCAAACCTTGTTATTTGAAAATGAAAAGGAGCACTATCAATAATTAACTAATTTCCAGCAACTACACAATACTGTTATCAATTGCCTTGTTTTTTTGTTTCTTTTTTGCATAAAAAGCTCCAGAATGTACTGTCTTGAAACAGCAATATATTATTATGTCTCGTGGTTTGGCTGGATGGCTTTTCTACTTTCAGCAATTGTTCTAGTCTGGGAAAAGAAGCCTGGATAATATATGGTAGCAGCATGTTTATGTCCTGCAAGTTGAATGAGACTCCTTTGGGTTATCACACTCTGCTCAATGTGGTGTCACATTCTCCAGGAAAATATCTTAGTCTCTTCTCCATGGCAGTCTCAGATTACCAAAGAGAAGCAAGAGAGGACAAACCAGAAAGCACAGGCTTTTCAGGTTTCTGGGTATCATTGGCTAAAATATATGAAATAGTGAAGCACAGAATTCATGTGGAAAGGGCTCTTCCAAAGAGTGTGCTGAGAGTGATTTTATTAACAGAAGAACAGTACAGTAACAAGCTAAGACATTTGTCTAGTTGGAATTCTGGAAGTATACCTGGCATATTAACAGGCTGTATTCTAAATATTCACATATTTAATTAAGTAAAAGTATGCATCATTTCATTGGACTAGAAATAAAAATTTTAGATTTGTAATAGTAGCGAATGGGTCAATAAACTTGCATTTGAGAAGTAGCACCTTTTGTGTTGTTTTCAGTATCTGGGTAATTTTGATTCAGAAGTTCCATCTTAGCAAATTGATAGAAATTGGAAAACTCATAATACTTGGAATTCTTTATGCTGTAAGAATGTGCCAATGTTTTGGAATTTCCCCCAGTACAAAGACCCATCAGGACACAGGTCCTTTCCTACCATGTGTGATTTCTGCTGCTAGATCAACAAGATTCCTCAGGTCTGCCCATACTCTACCAAGGTCCCAAGTGGCATGGAACACACCAAATCAGCCCGCTGCAGACAGGCAGGTCTGTGCACGCCCTACCGAGGTCCCAAGTCATGCAGAAGATGCTAAATTGCCCCGTTGCAGACAGACAGCCACCTGGTTCCACCCTACCAAGATGCAGAGGACACCAGACCACCAGACCAAGGTACTGAGTCCTGCTGCTCCCAGCCCAGAGGTAGGGGCTTCTGAGCCACCGTCCCACTGGTCCTGGTCCAGAGGAAGGAGCTTCCTGGTCACCATCCCTCAGGCTGCTCCCAGCCCAGAGGAAAGGGCTTTTGGGCCACCTTCTGTCCCTCTGCTCCTGGACCAGAGGAAGGGGCTTGCAGGCCACCATCCCTCCCACAGCTCCTGGCCCAGAGGTCGGGGCTTCTGAGCCACCATCCCACTGCTCCTGGTCCAGAGGAAGGGGCTTCCTGGCAACCATCCCTCCCTCTGCTCCCAGCCCACAGGAAAGGGCTTTTGGGTCACCATCCCTACCGCTGCTCCCGGCCCCTGTCCCACCTCACCCAGCTCAGAGGAGGTAATCTGTGCAGGCAATAACAGCCCCCCGCCCCAGTCGAAATG
>NW_004624750.1:24385058-24414633 GCF_000247695.1 Heterocephalus glaber | reverse complement strand
TTATTAGCTTTTTTTTACTTTTTATAATTCATATATCTTAGCATAACATAACAAACTTGGCTCTTTTAATAAAATTATAGTTAGGCTGGGGATTTAGCTCGGTGCTGCAATGCCTCCATGGCAAGCACAAGGTCCTTAGTTCATTCGCCGGGACAACCCGTCCCCACAATGAAAGGTAACTATAATAGAAATTTAAATTTTGAATCTTGAATTATGTATGTTTAATATAAGCTGCAATTTTTATTTCTTTCTGAAACTTAGCATAGCTTTATTTCATTCAAATCTCCTAACATACATGACATTATTTTTGTGAATTTTAATGTGCGCTATAATTTAAACTAATTCAGGTTTCATCATTGTTTCATAATTACATACATGTACATACACACATGTATTTCAGAGAGGTAGTCAGCTCCTGAACAATTTGAAGGTGTCTACTATTAAAGAAGAGAAGTATGGATTTTGGTGGACAATTAGTAATCTGGTAGAAGATTTATAGCATTAGAAACAACTTTCTTTTTAATTTATTTTTTTCCATTGCTTATTGGTACATTTTTATACAATACAGTTAGTTGCATTCATCATTGGGATCTTGTACCTTTATATGATGTATCTTGGTTCTTATTTTTTCCCCATTCCCCTGCTCTCCCTTCACCCCCTCCACCTTTCCCTATTTACAAGGACTTTCTTTCCATTTTTTTCATTTTCTCATATTTTTTCTTTTCCCTTCTCTCCTTTCCCCTACCCCTCCCACTTCCCCTACCTCTTTATACCTTTTCTTCCTATTTCACAATACCAATTACACATTTTGATTCTTATTTACACTTTTAGTTTTTCACACCAGAGAAACTATTCGGTATGTACACGTGTGTCCTATTTACTTCACCTAAAAAGTATAGACTCTATGTGCATCCACTTAGCTATAAATGTCTATAGTTTCTCCTTCTTTATGGCTGAGTAGTACTCCATTTTATAGAAAAACCACATCTTCTTTATCCAATATCCAGTTGATTGGCATTTGGGCTGTTTCCAAATTTTAGCTATTACAAACCGTGCTGCTATAAACATGGGTGAGCATATATCACTGCGGTATGATTCTTTTAATTCTTTTGGGAAGATACCCAGCAGAGGAATAGGTGGGTCAAATGGGACTTCTAATCCTAGCTGTTAGAGATAGCTCCATATTGATTTCCACAGTGGTTGTACCAGTTTGCACTCCCACCAAAAAATGAAAAAGGGTTCATTTCTCCCCACAACCCCGCCAGCATTTGTTATTGGTGGATTTCTTGGTAGCAGCCATTCTCACTGGTGTGAGGTAGAATCTCAGCATTGTTTTCATCTGCATCTCTCAAATGACCGGTGATGTTGAACATTTTTTTCATATGTTTATATGCTGCTTTTTCTTCTTTGCCTGAGAAGTGTCTGTTCATTTCAGGTGCCCATTTTTGAATTGGGTCTTTATATTTGCGGGGTCTGGTTTTTTTCAGTTCTTTATATATTCCAGATAGTAGACCTTTGTCTGAGGAAAATTTTCTTAGAAACAACTTTGGTTCTGGCTTAAAACACCAAGATAATTTTACTTTTGAGGATGTTTGAAAATAAATGCAGAGAAAATTCACTCATTGTATTTGGGTAAGAAATACAAAGAACTGCAGGTTTAGGAAAGTATGTTAGTTAACAAATAGGTAATTAGCATTTTACAGAATTTTTATATGGGGCAGATATTATTATAAATAAACAAAGTGGCATAGAATTCTAAAATTAATTTTATATGTTGTGGCAAATATTAAGATCTTCAGAGACTTAGTAAAAGGAATGCAGTAACCTAGCACAGTAGAAATGGGGACAGATGCTGTCTGACAAAAATGCATTAAGAGTGCTGGAAGACCCAAGGACATGGGTCACTAAACTGTTTATTTAATCCTGTTAGGGAATGGTTACTGCCAGATTCTCAGTACGGAAGGTCTAGAAGTGAACAACAGAGTTTCTATGAATACTTTTAAAAAACGTTTTTACTTTATATTGACAAATTATTTTGTTATTTTCATTAATTCTAGAATTTTAATTCCTCATTCAAGTATCTCAGTAGAAGAAATTTTTTGCCACTTATAATCAAAATAGTGTTACTTTAAATGGACAGAAATAGTCAAACTTTGTTACAGGATTTTGTCTTTATAAGCTCATTTTATCTAAGCTATCTATTTGACCCCTTATTTCAACCCCAAATTAGATGATTGATAATAAACTATTTCATTTAATTTACTAAAAGTTTATTGAGGACAAAATTTTAGTGCACACTGTCAAATATTGGTAGTAAGTTGTACAAATATTTAATATATACATATGTACCTTGAATGTTAATTTCATAATATTTTAATTAAAAGGTATATCTCAATTTATTAGTTATTATTTAAAAATAGCTTCCTAACCAGCTTGGGTATGCACTGTATCTATGATCACTAGGGTTTTTATTATTATGAGAAATGAATCACATTCATGAAATGGTATTATATCATTACTGGTGAATTGATTATGCTTTGTATGTCTTGAGAATTTAATTGCATTTGTTGATTTATTTCTAATAGTATGTTAGGAATCTTCTTTCTATAAGTTTATTTTTTCCTAAGCAATGACAATTGGATATCTCAATGATTTAACATGCTCTAAACTTGTGCAGATTAGATATGCTTTAAATAAATGGTGTGAGTTTAAAAGTTTGATTATATAGATTAAACAAAAATTAGTAGGTTTAATATCACATCTGGGAAGAATAGGCTTGGTTCTTTCCTATGACAATTAACATATTTAAACTATTATGTTGTATTGTAGCAATATTCTATTTTTAGCAACTCCTAAACTGTCAATGTATTTGATGAATGTAACCTCTATTCTAAGGATCTCCTCTATAAAATCTCCCAAGACAACCAACACTTTTCTTTCTACTCTTCAAATACCTCCTACATTTGATAAATCTCCTAAATTCTGGTAATAACACAGTTCTCTTTTCCTTCCAAAACTTCAATTCTAGCCTGTTATTTTAAAGATAATGGTTACAAAAGAACAGAAAAATAGTAGCCTCATTTTCCCTTATTTCTCTTTTATAATACTCACTCTGGTTATTACTTAATTTTTTATATTATTACTGGGTAAGTGAAAATTAGAAAATAAGAAAAGATAGAAGGGCTAGCATTTAATTTGGTCACAATAAAAATGGTAATTGCATTTTTAATTGCCAATATCCACAGAGTCATATTTGCTGAAATGATCAAGGGATTAGAAAGATCTTTGAACATGCTGCAATTTGAGACCATCTCTTTAAACTAATTAATAGGCAAAGAGAAAAAGAGATTTAAATAACCAAATATTTTCGACTTTATTTTTATTTTTATTCCCACTAACACTTTCAGTTAGGAGGTAGGGAACATGGTATAGATTATGTTAAACTGTTTGGTGCTTAACACCGTAATTGCTCTCATGCTTTCTTTCTCATTATTTCTTAGGAAAAAATCCTGCTCTAAGCCTACAAGACCAGTGTAGTTTAGCCTCTACTAATATGTTTAACTTCTATATCAGATGCCTTTCCACTTTTACTGCTCCAGCCCCACATAACCTGTATTTCCTTATATTTTCTAGATTAGGAAGTTCAAAACAAGAATTGCACAGCTTACATATTCTTTTCCCAAGGAAGCCTTTGATAACAAACAAGAACAGATCAAACTATATATACATATTTTACTTATCCTTGTTTCATTTATATCTGATTCTCTGTTATATTTTTAGGGGCTAGTATACAACTTGACACAGAGCAGAAAGTTCTTCATCATTTGTGTGAATGATTAATATGTGTGATATCGATCTATACATTAATCTTGACAAAGATGATGGATTACCCTTGTAGATTGTGTGGGGATATGGTCACATTCAATTGTAGAATGCAACAGTAACCTGTATTGCTTTTTAAAACCAAAACTGTACTGCTAGTTCTCCACCATCATTTGGATGAAATTTTGAGCAGAACTTCTTAATTTTCTGAATACTCAGATCATAAATTTTCCTTTAGTCATTTTAAACACCTAAACATCTCTCATTTAAGAAATTAAAATACATAATCATATATAACATTAAAATCTAATCTCATTTAAAGTTTCTTTCCTCTTGACTCTTTGTTGTTGAGGTTGTAAATTAATTTAGTCAGTATGGAAAACAGTATGGAATATCTTTTAAAAATTTAAAATAGAACTTCCATATATAATCCATCAATCCCTATGCAGGGCATATATGCAGAGGAAATTAAATAAGTAGGTCATGGAAACATCTGCACTCCTTTGTTCATTATAAAACTATTCAAATGGCTAAAACATGGAAACAATTGCAGTCTCTGTTGACTGATGAATGGATAAAGAAAATGTACTAGAGTATATATGCACAATGCAACACTATTTAACCACGAAAAGAGTGAAATCTCCTTCTGCAGCAACACAGACGAAACTGGGAATCATTATGTTAAGTGAAATAGTAAGAGATTCCTATGTAGGCAATAAAAAGTCAGTGTTGTAGAAGCTGAAGGTGGGACGGTTGTTACCAGAGGCCAGGGAAGGTAGGGAGAGGGAGGAATAGGGACAGCTTGACCAATGGATAATAAGTTCAATTTAGATTTCAGCAAGATATTTACGTTGTTTGATTGCAAGGTAGGGTAACTGTAAATGACAGTAAAGCACTGTATATTTCCAAAACCCAGAAGAAAGGATTTTTGAAGGTTTTAATCATAAGAAATGACAAATATATGAAGAGATAAATATGTTCAAACTAATTTAAATATTTTTTGAGGTGGATCTTATGAAAATGTGATACAGTCCCTCAGTAATAAGTGCAATTTCATAGTGTCATGTCAGTTCTAAAAACATAAAAAAATGTTTTTCCCCTTCTTTAACTATGGCCTGAGATAATTAGGGATAATATGTCGAAGGGGGAGTTTATCTTTAGCTTCTGTTCTTTGTCTCTGACTGCTTCTACCCTCTTTCACTCTTTAATATTAATTATTCTTTCTGATCATTTTAAGTTGAAAAAGATTAAGACTGAAGGATAAGATGCTACAGCATCTTGTTAAACCAACATTTCTTAACTTTATGTCCTGCCTCTGAGCTTAGAAAGTGTTTAAAGCAAATTAATTCTCAAGATACACGTTTTTGAAGATCCTGTAAAGAATTGTTTATACATTAAATGTAGCTGTGTGTTATGGCTGATAATTGTTTTTGACTGCATTTTTAAAAAATATTTTACTCTTCATGTTCTGGTTTGGAGGGATTTCTCTTCAATACTCATCGTTGAAGTCTTATGTATTTTCTGTGAGGTTTCTTGGGGGGAAATTCTAAACTTTATGGATCTAGGCCTTTATTCTCATATGGCCTACATCTGAACCATGCAAAATATTCATCTTTGGCATTACTTACTAGTGAAGACATTAGTTCTCAAATTTTATCCATCCATATCTTCAGAGTGCCCCTCAACCATTTCTTTGTCTCATATATGTGTTAGAATTGAAGTTGATGTTGTCCCACAGACACCCATAAGACTTTTTTCATAGCCCATTCAGAGCCTTCTTGACACTAAAAAGAATTGCTCATTCTCTTACACTCTTTTGTTAAACTCTTTTTGTTTCATCAATGAAATACTTTAATATTGTACAATTTTCTTATTCTCCCTTCTCAATTTATGATGGTAACTTATGATTTAGCACTTCATTTTTAATTGTCAGTGCTTACTCACTGTCTGCTTCTGACATCAGACAGGCCTGAGTCATAGTTCCATTTTAGCACATGCATGATTATGTAGAGAAAGAGAGAGAGAATGAAAATGAGAACAAGGTCAACTAGGATCTGGAAGCAGGAAGATTCATTTTTGCTGGCAGCAGAAAGATATATGATCAATGGCCCATTTTTTAAGAACTTTAAATTAAAAAATTTTCACCTGTAAAGTTTATTTTTTAAAGGAAAATTATATGAACTATTATATTTCAAATCTATATTTAAATAAATGAAATGAAGACTTAATTGATAGTATCCTGAGACCAATCAATATTACTGAATATGAAAAACTGATTTATGGAGTCATTTAAGGTTCTAAATCTTATATAATTTGGTAGATAAATACTTGGCTAAAGAATTCCAAGTGACTGATTTCATCCCAATGTATTTATTGATCAATAACAATTCAAAAGACTCAGTAGATCTAGTAGAATTAAGTACTTTCACAGGCAAATAAATTCAGGAAAATACTTAAAACTTTCATTCATATAAAAAGAAGATAATAAAGTCCAATAAAAAAGGATAAATGTAGCTGCTACTGAAACAAAACTTTTTCATTATAAGTGTGAAATTTTTCTCTGGGAGACAACTTGAGATTTATTTGATTACTTTTTTCATTTTGTAAAATCTAGGCTGTCTTGAGACTTCCTGAAATGATTAGCTCTGCTTCCAATTTCCACCTGACAAATGGAAACTTGCTCTTTATCATTTCTGGGATTGCCCCATAATCAGATGAGAGGCAAAGATCCCCATATTTCTGGACAATCTCCTCACAAGTTAAGATAAAGTACAATTATAGAGCATTCTGTTTTCCATGATGATCTGTATTTTTTCATCAAGAATTCACAATGTAAAACATTCTATACATATAAAATACAGAATATTATATGCACATATATAATATTATTAAACTCCTTTTACTTTGGAGTTTAGAACTTTGAATATATATTAAATTGAAAAAATTGGTCTTATGTAAATTATCTCATTAGGACTCATTTCTTCTCTTTCAAGTGGTTATACAATTTTTATTCTATAAAAATATGTAATCATTTCAAACAGAATAAAAATATAGGCTACAAGATAGTTCCAACTTCTAAAGATTTTTTTTAATGAATATGGCAATGTTTTTCTTCAAGGTGATACTGCTTTACCATGAACGATTTCAAAGCAACATTCTTTACCCAGTCTCTTTTTCTGCCCATCTGTCTATCTCTGTGTAATGAGAGTAACTGTCAGAACACAACAGGACAAGAAACAATGCATGCTTTAGAAGGTTACTGCATCCTCTGATTTTAGTCTCTGAAACTACCACCCTTCAGGTAGAGGAACAGGAATCTGCAAGCTTTTAGCAGCAATCTAAAGATCCTTTTAGCAGGATCTAGAGAAGTTTACTATCATATCTAATAAGAAAATCAGAGAGTATAGTTAGGGAAAACCTGCTTCAAGGGCAGGATGTACAAATAAATCCATGTTATGGATGTAGAATTAAACTGAAATTATCAGAGCCCAAAAAGGAAAAAAAAAATTAAAAACACTACTGCTCATGCCTAAGGCCATAACCCAGTCACTACCTTCAGAAACAGAGGAGAATGTAAACAACCGCCAAGATAATCACTTGAAGCACTGCCTGGGATCCGCAACACAGGCCACGCTACTCACCCCTATGTGTACCACAAAGGTCTTTGTTGCTGGATTGAGACAAATGAAACACAGGGAAAGAATTGAGATGTCATCCTGGAAGGTATGAGAAGTCCATAATTTCACTGATTTCTGTTACAAATGCACTGCAGGCTGTTTGTGTGGGGGGTGGGGAATATTCTATTTTAAAAAACTGTACTGGCATTCATAGAAGTATTTAATTGCAGAGAAAACATAAAGAGACTGCATGTATGTTGGAATATTATAATATATTGAAATATATTAGTGTATGTTTGTATATATTAGGTATTTGAAATGCACATATTTAGAATATGTATAGGAATATATATTTGTATATATATTTGGAATATATATTTATATGATGCTAAAAGAAAAATACATTTTTATATTCCAAGTAGAAATGAAACAAACTTAAATAATATCATGTTTGATATGTATATTTTTAAAGGATAAGCAAATGATTAAGGAAGATCAACAGCACATGAAATCATGACCAAGAAGATGAACAAAGAGAAAAATTTATATAGAATAAATTGATATGTCAGAAATTATAAAATAAATAATAATTTTTACATTTAGTTACTTGGATCTTCAGGTTTTATATTTAGTAATTTTTAAAAGTCAGAAAAGGAGGGAAACATATAGAAATAAAGATCTAAAGGAAATTCAAAAATAGCCTCAATTCAAAATTTAACATAAAATCTCTAAGAAAATGAATTCCTTAAAATGATTGAACAAAAAAGAAAGGAAATGTGATATAGTAAGGAGATGGTAAGTAACCTAGATTAACAATCTAGGGGTGGAAGCACTCATCAAATGAGTGCTAGAAAATAGAAAACAAAAAGTGTATGTGTGTGTGTGTGTGCGCGCGCTTGTGTGTTTCTTTTTGAAATGAGAAACGTATTGTTTGTTTTAAGATTTCACCATGCACTGAAGAGAACTCATGGCAAACAGTACAAACTTTGATTTTATTTATGTACTGTCCAAATATAAATAATACAGAAAAATACCAAAACTTTTTAAGAAATATGCTCTACAAGTTTGATAGCAAAAGAGATGTTAAGAGGAAAGTGAATGTTAGGATACAATTACCTAAAGACATATAATCTGAAATAAAAGAGAACTGGTTAATTTTAAATAAAACAGAATCAAAGATTGAGCTTACTGCTGTATCACTCCCTATGTTAAGAAAAATCTGAACAAATTGGAAATCAATGACCTTCTTTCGCTCCTCAGAGAAATAAGGTCACACAACAAAACTTCATCCTGAAATCTAGAAAGATATGTGTATATTGAAATTTGAGATCTGTGTAAAAGGAAAAGAAGCCACATTTACTGCACATTGTAAGATCATTTATGATAATTTTGATCAATTACTGTAGCTAACAGTGGACTACCCTGAGAGTAAGTTCAAGGGGTTCCATTTACTGGTAAGTACCACATTTTCATGAGCTTTATCTTCAGTGACCCCAACAAATTCACAGGGACTGAGCAAGAAAGAGGCTCTGAGACAGTTTCAGAAGAAGAATAATCATTATACAGTAGAACTATGATGTCTTGTATAACAAAGAAAAATGTCTTACATCCCATGTGAAAGTACCCTGCCAGTGGATTTTCCAACCTGAAGAAAGGCAATTCCTTCAACTCAATTCTTATTCATTATTTTCTCTCTCAAGTAAGAATGAAAATTTTATTCCATAGAATTCTGGACAAGGAAATAAATTAGGAACACTGAAGATATGGAAGGGAGTGAAGGGCAGGGTTAACAATATTTACACCCATACAGAGGGCACACCCTCAGACACAAAATCAGTAAACATTCAAAATCAACTAAGAATTTCAATGTAAGATTATAAAATGGGAAAAATAACAGGGAAAACATACAGGAAATCCTCCAGGATGTTGGAATTGACAGGATATTTTGTGCAAGGTCCCAAATGAATAGGAAAGAAAAGCAAAAATAGATAAATGGGATTATATTACACTAAAATATTCTACACAACAAAGGAAATAATCTTGAGTGAAGAAACAACCTGTAGAATGGGAAAATAATTGAAAATTATACATGATAAAATTATCTAGACTATTGAAAGGACCTCAAAAACTCAATGGCAAAAAACTCAACAAATTGATTACAGTAACTATTATCAAAAGCAAAAGCTAGCAACTGTTGGCAAAGGTGTGGAGAAAAGGGAATGCTTGCACATTTTGGTAGGTATGTAATTTAGTATAGCCATTATGAAAACCAGTGTGGAAGTTTTTCAAAAAATTAAAAATACAACTACCATATGATCAAGCAATGTCACTATTGAACAAATATGAATGTCCATGAAATCAATGTTAAACAGAAATCTACACTCTTACAATATTGTAGCACTACTCAGAATAGTCAAGAAATTGGGAGAACCTAAATATCTACCAGCTGATGAATGGATACAGAAAACGTGGTACATATGCACAATCGAATAGTATTTAGCCAATATCAAGATGGAATTCTCTCAACATTCATATGCTAAGTCATTATGCTAAGTGAAATAATCCAAGCATAGAAAGACAAGTGTCACATGACTCCACTCATATGTGCAATTTAAAGGTACTGATCTCATAAAAATGGAGAGTAGAATGCTGCTTACCAGAAGCTAAATAAGTGGGGGGAAAAGAGGTATGTGGAAAGATTAACCAATTGTTAATAAGCTATAGTTAAATCAGAGTAAGACGTTTTGAGGTACTATTGCACAGTAGGGTGACTAGATAAATTACATGTTATGATGACAGTTACGGTAGATTGTCAAATCGATTGTCTGGAAAGCCACCAAGAAGATTATTAAAGCACATTTTTGAGTGTTTCTGGGTGGGTCATGGAAACAGAACCTTGGGAAATAAAACCATCCTTCTCTCTTTTTCTCTCTGGTGCTGTTCCTCTGCTTTGCTTCCTAGGTGGTGTGAACTAAACACCTCTGCTCCACCTGTTCTGCCATGATGGTGTTGCCTCAAAGCCAGCTCATCCATGGGCTGACTTCCCTGAAACTGTAAGCCAAACTAAGTTTCTCTTTCTTTAATTTATGGGTCTTTTGTGCCTGCAACAGGAATTCTAGTATACTATGTATTTCAAAAAGATGGAAGAAAGAATTTTGAATGTACATGTATCAACTCCCCAGGGTAATTGTAATCATTATATACTGCAAACATGTACTATTACAAAAGAAATTATTAATGTTTGAAGAAATAAATATGATTTAGGTATTGTAAAATGTATATATCACATGTTAACTTATTAAGATATATAAAATTTTGGTTTTTCAGATTTGTTAAACCTTTTTAATTTAAAACAGATATACGTCTTGGTTTAAAAATAAAAAAGCAAGCAAACAACAAAACTAAAAAAAACCTTCTAGAATTTAAAGTATTATATAATACTACACTTTCATGAGACTTTAAATGTAATAGGACCCAACTACTCTAAAAATACATCACAGCAAAAATGGAAAAAAAATGTATACACACACACACACACACACACACACACATATTGCACAGACTTTCCCTGAAAAGAAACATTTAGGAAACAACAAAATGAATAGGAAAAACACATACAAAAAAGCCCAAACAAATGAACAAAAAAATCTAAAATACTGGAACTATTTGACCATAGCAAAAATTAACAGGTGAACTTCTAGCAGCTTTGCATAAAACTTCACAGTAACAGCCTCTTTGTTTCAGTTCCTATTATCTGTTGTAGATTGTGTACCTTTCAACAAAAAATTACAATGTGTGTTAAAAGGCAATAAAAAACTGTTGGAAGAGACAGAGCATGCATTAGAGTAAGATTAAGATAGCACATGAATGTTGCAATTATCAGGAAAAGTAATTTAAAATAACTATGATTAATAAGTTAAATGTTTCTAATGGAACTCTTGCAACAATATCTGGGTAGTATAAGTGGAGAGATGGTAATCCTGAGAAGTAGAGGGTACACATCCCTGGTAAGAATCAGTGAGTTTAAAGATGGGTCAAGGAAAACATTCCCATATGTAATACAAAGGAAAAAGTAATTTAAAAAATACAGCATCCAAGAAACTTGGAACAATTTCAGAAAGTATAGTACATGTATTTGACAAAACAAAAAGAAGAGAGAGCACATAGAGATATTTGAAGTAATAATAACCAAGAACTTTGTTAAATAATGGTGAATGCCAAACACATTTGAAGAAAGCTTAGTGAATACCAAGCAGAAAGATACTAAAAAAATAAATAAATACCAACCACAATAAAATGACACATAGACATGTGATTTGCAGTTGCAGAAAATAAAAAACAATCTTGTAAGAAGCAAGGTGGATAGGGTGGCTACAAAGACCCTTACCAATAGATGAGCAAGGATAGGTTTACTTATCATCAGGAAACATGCAAAATGAAAAAAATAAAATAAAATTACTCATTTATTTCCAGAAAAAGCACACTAACTAGAACTTCATGTCTCGAAATATTATCTTTTAATAATGAAGGAGAAATTTTCTTTCAAACAAATAAAACCCCCCAAACAAACAAACAAAAAAACCATGAGAGAATTTATTGTCAGTAGGCCTGACCTGCTAAAATATGTAGAAAGTTCTTCATAGAGAATAAAAATGATTATAGATCAGAAAGTAGTATTTGCATAAAAGAAGAAAACCAGAGAAGGAATAAGGAATAAGTGCAGAAAATTAAATACTTGTGTAAACAACATCTTTATCAGCTGCAAATAAGGTGTAGGGCTCCTTGGTCATGGTAAAATCATTGGTGGAAAAAAGGATACATAATGGAAACCAGAAGAAAGATATATTATACAGGCAAACACTAATCAAAATAATATGAAACAAATGTTTTCATTTTACAGGGTTTAATCCAGAGCAAGGAAAATTATGGGAGATGCATTACATGAAAATTAAAGAATTATCCAGAAAAACAAAACAAT
This sequence comes from Heterocephalus glaber, assembly GCF_000247695.1. The sequence continues at coordinate 24,402,216 of NW_004624750.1, read as the reverse complement.
CTTAAAGAAAAGAATCAATTATCTAGGAGATATATTTACAAAATATTTATCCCACATGGCAGAATACACATTCTTCTCAAGATTGCATGGGATATTCATAAAGATAAACACATATAACATATTTTAAGGAATTTAGATAATACTGTCTGTTCTCAGATTAAAGTGGAATTAGTGTAGAAATAAGTAAAGAAAAAAATAGTAAATATCACAAATATTTGAAATTTAATCAATTATAAATAACATGTGGTTCAAAAATGTCTCACAGAACTTTAAATTTTAAAATAAATGGATATAAAAATGTAATTTATCAAAATTTGTGGATATAGCAGAAAGAAATTAACAGGAAATTTTTAGCATTGAAACACACATGAAAGTGAAAAGTTAGTACAGTAACCAATTTAATAAAGAATTCATTAATAGGAGTAATAGATAGATAATATTTAATGCAAAGAAAACCCCAAGTAATAATTATATACTATTTTGAAAGAACTATGTTCTAATTGCTGAGTCATTAAATGTGGACATCACGTAATAACTTTTTCCAAATAATATTGTATTACACAGGGATAAAAGGAGTAACTTTGCAAAGAATTTTGACAAATATTTCCTCAGGTGATCAAGATTAAAGTCAACAGTGAGAAGTCACATTAGCAGCATGTATCTTGACATGGAGATCATGGGAATGGCACTTTAGTTCTAGTTTCCCCGAGGAATCCAGACCTTCATCTCAATTGTAATAAATATATTTTTAAAACCCCAGTCAGATGACAGTTTATATAGCATCTGACCAAAACTCCTGAAAATTTATCAAAGCCCTCAAAGAAAGAGTAGTTTTGGAAATCATCAGTGCCAAAAGAAACCTGAGGAAAGCATATAATTGTCATGCTGTCCCAGATGGAATCCTGGAAAGAAAAAGGCACAAAGTAAAAACAAAGAGAATGTGAGTAAAGTATAAACTCTAAAAATGATGTCAACACTAGCCCATCACTATAATAAATGTGCCATATTAATAAAGTCTGATATCAATACTAGTGACACAGGCAATGAGATATATGGTAATTACTTCTTAACTTTTCTGTAAATTTAAGTCTAGTACATAGCAAGCAATTTATTATTAAAGAATCAGGTTAAATATTGCAATTATAAAACTAACAGTTAAAAGTTAAAAAGCTAGTTGTTCAAATTACAAAGAATAATTGGAAATAACAGTTGAAAAGAGAAACAGAAAACGAGAAAGGTAGTGAACATTAGTTATATTTTTCATTTTTATGCACAATAAATACTAGGTTAAATGAATGCATCAATAAATAGAACTATAAATGTATCACTCATACATATAGTATTAATCATTAAAAGAGCTAAAATCAGAAATGGTGAATAATATAAATTCAGAGATGTTTGGCCGTAGGAGTGGTGAAGACCCTTCTTTTATTCTACATACAGCTATATTGTTTGATTATTTGTAGTTGCCTGTAACAACTAATTACTAAAAGAGAAGGTATGTAATACTGTACAAAATGAGTCATTTATTTATAACTTTGGGGATAAATACTGTTAAAGATGTAGTAGTTTGTGGGAGGGAGGGAAAGGCCAAGATAAGGTCCTAGGAAATAATAAAATTACATGCCAAACTATTAATTTTAAGGAGAAAGAACTCAGGTAATATTGTTCTATTGGAAGAATGGAAATAGTTTTAAAATTTTAAAGTAACTGTGGTGGGCTAAATAATGCCCACTAAAGATATCCATGTTCTGGGCCAAGGATTTAGCTCAGTGGTGCCGCCACCTGCCTAGCAATCGCAAGGTCCTGAGTTTGATCTCTGGTACCAAAAAGCAAAAAACAAACAAACAAAAAAAGATAACCATGTTCTAATTCTCAGAATCTGTGAATATATTACCTGACATGGTAAAGAAGACCTTGCAATTGTTTGTCAATGTTTTGTTTTCAGTGATGTTGTTCTGTGGACTGAACTCAATACCATCATCACACCGAGCTACATCCCAGTGAGCACTTTGATTGATTGATTGATCCGTAGATTGAGATAGGGACTCACTAAGTCACTAAATTGCCCTGGTTGTCCTCCAGGGAAAAGCCCAGGAGGAAGTGAAGTGCAAATGAAGCAGCTTGCTTTCCAGACATCAAAGGCCTACCTGCAACCAGAAGTATCCCTGCTTTCTGTCACCTATACCCAAAAATATAGAAAAAGCTAATGGACTTAAACATGTAGTGTGTCTATCTTAAGAAACCATTCTCTAACAGGAGAGAAGCTTTTCTTTTTAGTTTTTTGAATAAATACACATTTGGCTACTCCCCACCACTTCCTGCTTGCTGTTTTGTTGTCTTCAAACTTCCTTGCCTCAAGACAAAAACCCAGATCCCAACATCTCAGAGAGCTGGTTACAGTCTGACATAAAGAACTGCAAGGAAATAATTTTTTTTGCTGAATTATAGATCTTTGTAGTAATTTGTTACAGCGACAATAAGAAAATGACATAGTAACAAAAAGAACAGTAAAAACAGAAAATAATAAATAGTTGTTCCTTAGTGTTCATCCAGGTTGGCTTTAGGGCACTGCACAGATAAAATCTTTTTGGATGCTTGCATTCAATACATATATCCTGTAGACATCCTCTTATATTTACATCCTGTTTAGATTACTGACAATAGCTAACATAAATTATACATAAACAGTTGTTATATTGTATTGTTTAGGGAACAATGACAAGAAAAATCTGTACATGTTTAAAAAAGACACAATACTTTTCCTAAACATTTTTAACACATCTTGGTTGTGTACGTGGTCATAGTGACCAAGGATATGGAGACCTGCTGACTGTGTGCATGTACATATTCACATAAATTCACATATGCGTGCACACACACACACACACACACACACACACTATAGACTACAGCCTAATCCGTATGTCAAGAAGTTTCATAACAATAATGAAAAAATGGTAGAAAAACTGTAAGAATCATCTTTTTCAAATCTCTGGAAATTTATCATCAAAATATTGAGGGAATCTAAGGAATATACAAGAAAAATAACTGAATAACAGTAAAAAATGTTATTTTTGCAGTATTTTGAATTACTCTTTCCTCCTGTGTCAAAGAGGCTAAAAACTAACATCTTTGAAGCCAACACAGGGAGCAAAATGTACTGGGCTTTCTTCAAAGCCTCATTCTAAATTCTAATTTCCAATTTTGTCATTGATCTGGTGGTTCCATTGAAGACCACTTGCCATTATTTGACCAATATCCTCACTTTTCGAGTGCAAAAAAAAATCTTTCAGGCAAGGGTGAAGACTTTGGGGTGATTTAGAGTATGACAAAAACCAGTTAGAGGTAATTGTCTATTTTTGTGGCTACCTGACATGATGAGAAGTATCTAGGGAAAATATTAACAGTAAATAAAGAGAAAAGTTGAGTCAGATTCCAATAAGAGAAGCTGATTGAAATGTTCCTTTGTATTCTCAAGAACCTGCTAATAATTATAAAGATACATCTACTGGACAAGAATGTCAAGTTTATATATATATATATGTCTTGGGATTTGATTTATTAGTGTGAAAAAATTACTACATTCTAATGAAAGTCAAGTGAAAAATGTCCATTTTGAAAGTAACATTGGGGGAATTGTTTGGTTTTTTGGTTTTGTTTGTTTGTTTTTCATCAAACATACTAGTTACTATGAACAAATAAAAATTTTTTATAGTTACTTCCCTTATAAGAAAAAGAGCTTTTAATATCTTTGTATATTTCCTTAGTTTTTCTAAATATTGGAGAATTTTCCGTAGTCAAACTCAACAAGAGCTTGTTTTTAGATCACATTTCTTTTTTTTTTAATCTTTTAAATTTTATTTATTTATTTATTTATTTATTTATTTTTAGATCACATTTCTAAAGACCATTTTGAATGTATGTGCATAAAATACATACAGAAATTGTTCTTGTTTTGTTTTCAAACAATGATGAAAGTGAAAACCATGGGTGATAGGCTCATTTTTCTGAGATATATTTCTGTGCCATCGATGAAACAAATTACTTCAAGTTAAATTGAAAGTTTCCCTGAAAATATAGCTTTTCAAGAATAAATAGATTATTCTTTAGTTAACTTGACAGATTAATTTAAAATTTGAAAGCAGTTAGAATCCATATGTATGTCTTTAATCATACAAATGCATCTCTTCTTTTGCAAAATTTGTGGTAGGAAATTTTTTATCACTACCAGCAAATTCCCCATTCACATAAAGAAACTAGGCAAAACTTGATTTGTTTGAATTTACCAAGCAAGACTTGTTAAGAGAACATTTAAAGATTCTTCTAGTGAGCCATTCCTTTCAATGAATTGAAATTTTGCAATAAAAGGTCATGATTAGTAGAAAACTAGAAGCATTCACAATGTAGGACCTGGTGGAATAAACAACTGAAAAAATTTTTTAATTGAAATTATTGACTTGAATGTTTTCCTCTGCCCCAACTCATTCCTTACATCTAATCTTGATATCTTCCATATCTGGGTCTGTTTCTGCAGAGGCCAGGAAAATATTTTGTAGTGAGAGTTGAGAGACCTGTGTTATCCACTTGTATGTGGTTTACTTTATTGTAAGTAATGGCAATCAATGGCCAATAAATGATTTTATATTCCTTTAAAATCATAATTTTTCAAAGAACACAAAAGTAAGATTAATAGCATTAAAAAACTTAATGTGAAAATCTGTGTACTTTGAATTGAGTTTGCAGCTAATATTATGGTGTGATCCACCATTATACATAATACTCACTTGATATTCAATGATTTCTGCTTCCTGTTTGTTTGGAATTAATAATGAACAGTTTAATTCTCATGGTGAATTATTGATAAACTTAATCACTTCTCCAACTGTCAGAAATTGGCTTCATGGAAGGAAGACCAGCAAGCTCTAAGACTTTTTAAACTGGATACAGGGTGGAATAATTTTCTTCTTTCTCAATCCAGGTATGTCAACTATGAAAAATGTGTCACATTATTATTTGTTACTTCAGAAAGACAAAAAAAATCAAGTTTACCAGGAATGCCTTCAAGAGAATTCTGTACAGTTTTAAATATTCTATGAATTTCAGCCTTCAATGAAATGCACAAGACTTTGTCACTCTCAACTCTCGCCTACAGGAAAAATGCATATAATTTTGAAAATTTTGCACAGTTTTCTACCCATAATCTTATCTTTCAAAGTGAGAGCTCAGCAAAAATAGATCCTATTTTCAAGAACATCCATAATGATTATGTCAAAACTTTGATTGAATCACATAGCAAAAGCCCAAATAAGTCTGGTACTGAATTAACTTCTTTCTGTCTACTATTTCTGAGAGTAGATTGCATTTTTTTCCTCAAAAAGAAAACAAGTTTGTTCCAAGGTTCTAACCTGTGAGACAGAATTAACTTTTGATATGGCAATATCTTTATTAAAGCATCATGTTTTACTTCCAGTTCATTTAAAAATACATGACTGTCATGTCAATAAAATATATTTTTACTAAGTATTACCTGGTAAGTCCTTGCAATGGTAACATTGTTGTAGGAATGACATGTTCTGGGAAGGATGTCTTTTTATAATAATTCAAATGTGTTGCTAAATTTTGCAGGTGTTTTACTTGGGTAAGAGGTGAAACTATTCCTCAGGTTAGACTTTTTTCTAAGTAAAGAAAAATATTCTCCATTTTAAGAGGCTCTTGCAAATTCTCAAATAAGCACACATTATTTTTCATATCAATGTGCACATAAATACTAAGAGTTACTAGTACTAATTTTAAATCACCATTGCCTTAAAATACATGATGAGATATCAGAAGAGTTTTAAGGGAAAAAAATAAGCCTAAAGAATGTTAAAAATTACTATGTATCATTTTGAAAAAGATAGGTAACCCAATAAAAAAAAGAGTTAAATGACTTAAAAATTCATATAGACCAATAGCCAATAGCCAATAATCTCCAAAAGAAAATGTGTTCTTGTCCATTAATCCTTGGAAACATAAACACACCCACGCGTGCACCCGCGCGCGCGCGCGCGCACACACACACACACCCCAAAATGGCTACAGTTAGACTCCCAATAACAAGTTCTGATAGGTATGTAGATCAATAGGAACTGTAACAGCCATGCATTAATCATGGAAATTGAAAATTGTAACATTTGGAACACTTAATATTTATTAAATTGCAACATATACATACTTTCAGATCTATACCCTATTGCAATATAAGCCCGTTTGCTCCAGAGCACAGGAATTCACAGGAATGGCTACGATAGCATTGTTTCAAACATCCTTAAATGAGAAACCATCTATTTGTCATAGTTTGCTCAGACAGCAATTAAAGTGCAAAGGCCCTGGGTTCAATCCCCAGTGCTGAAATAAGTAAGTAAATAAATAAACTCTTAAAAAAAAGTAAAGAAAAAGAAAATAGAACAAAAAATTCCATAGAATAGGTTATTTACACAACAAAGATTTATTTTCTCCCAATCTCAACTTTCTAAAGGCTGAAAAATCCAAGATGAAGTTTTCAGCTGGATAGCAAGATTTATTTACTGCCTTTCTTGCTGGCTTATAGCTTTCTTTCTTAGTGTGTTATCACATGGTGATGAAAGGTGACAATAAAGATGAAAGGAAGACAGTAAAGAAAGGAAGGAAAGTGAGAGAGACGGATATATATATATATATAATATATATATATATAATATATATATATAATATATATATATATTTTTTTTTCTTACAAAACACAAGTCCTATTTGATAAGGCCCCCACCCTTGTCACATCATTTAACCATAATTCACTTCTCAAGATTCTGTCTCTAGATGCAATCATGTTGGTGGTTAGGACAACAACACATGCATTTTGAGAGGACCGGTTCAGCTGATAGCATGCTGTATGTCCATCGACTACAAAAAAATTTACATATAATAGATGGATTAAAATGTATCATTAAAATGAACAAACATTTGCTATGTGGAACATTATGTCCTACAAATAAAATGAAATACATATGATGTGTTTCATTAGATAAAATGTTGAAAGTCATATAAAAGTGGTTACACTAAGCAGGCCAAACGAACAACTATTGCATAGAGCCATGTGAGTAAGCTAATGATGACTTTCTATTTTTGCTTTTGTCAATAGTTACATGGGGGCATTCATTTGTGATAATAAACTTTTACACATCTGATTTGTACACTGTTATATATGAGAATTCTTTCAAGAAAAAAAATTCTTTAAATTTTTATGCTCTCAACGCTGCTTTATTTTTCATTTACTATAAGACACTAATAGTTTAAGACCACTTTTTAATTGTTTATTTAGCAAGCTATATTCTATAATGTAAGGTTCCTGATTCTTTTTATTTTTCAAAGCAATAAAAAGATTTGGGTTATCCTTGAAAGTAAAGCATGTGAAATAGAGAAAATAGAAGAAAAGTCAAAAAATTTCAAACTTGCCTTCTTATGACAAAAGGCATACTTATAACTGGGGAGAGATATTTCTGATAATGAAAATAGAGCCAAAGTGTAGGTTGCCATTAATAGGTATTACATCATTGAAATTGTTCATACTGATCTAATCATGAAGTAAATTAAAAGTCACTTGTAATAATGACTGTAGTTTACTTTCAGGCTGGTGATTTCATATTATCTAGTCTTTTTTTTTGGTGGTACCAGGGTTCAAACTCGGGACCTTGCACTTGCGAAGCAGGCACCAGAACTGCTGAGCTAAATCCCTGGCCCACATTATCTACTCTTAATGACACTTCAGACAATCTCAAATGTATTCAGAAGTAAATAATACACTTATAATTTAATCAGAAAAATAATACTTTCTCCAGATGTAAAGCCTCAATGTAACAAAAAGAAGAGCAAAACCCCTACATTTTATTGGAATCATGTAATAGTTTAAGTCTGATTTTGTTTCCTGTATTTTAACCTGGTTCTTGTAAAAGTTCTGACCCTGTAAACCTTGTTTTGCTGTTCTTGTCCTAATTCTGTGATGCACTCTACCTTCAGTCGCTTTACCATGTTTGATTGAATGTTGATTGAGTTTTATTTTCCTTTTTAGAATGACCTTATTTCTTTGATAATCACTGTGCTGTAAACATCTTTTTGGGTGTCTGGTGTATTTGTGTTGATGTTGAATTCTGCAGTAGTGGTGGTATATTGCAGATGAAGTCGCTATAAACACAAAGTGAAGGTATTTTAAAGTGAGGCAATGAATTGATAGTACTATAGTAAGGAAAAATGTGTCAAAGCAAAGATTGAACTCCATATCTCTTTATTTTAATCACATATTAGTCTATGCTTTTGAGTGGAAATTTAGCAGTATGCTGTGTTGTTCATCATGCATTTGATAGGTATGTGATTTATGTCTACTTGGATATACTTGGTAGTAGACCCTGATTTTTATTCCATGATGTTTGTCTACATTGAAATATTCATTTTCCTTAAATGTATTTGAATGAGCAAAGAAGTCAAGGCATTTGGAAAAAGAGATGAAAGTAAATACCTCACAAGCAGTGTTAAATAGATCCTTAAATATCTATTTCATCAGGGCCTGTCACCGCCTGTTCTGTATAGTTCACTGTGCAGGCACCAGAAAAATCTTACTATAGTGCAGTATTTGATGTTTTTGGACAATTGAACACCACATTTTCACAAAAAAATTGACATGAAATTCTTTAACTCAGGCCTGTGTTTTGTAATGTGATAGATACATGGGGAACATTTACTGTTCAATAGCCCTCAAAACTTCTACTTCCATTTGGATGGTAAGCCATAATGTCAAAATGTCAGTAAGGCTGACATCAGTTCCAGAGATGCCTGTGAAAACAGTGTCTGCAACTGTGTAGCAGAATTAAGGAGCCATATATTTCATGCAGGTGACAGGTGCAAAATACTTGGTAAGAGAAATGACACCTAATTTGTGGATCCACATAAAAAACTGAGGTTAATCACGGTTAAGAGAAGAAACACAATCAATGCCAAATCCTGATCCAACTTGAACTTACCATTATCTTTTCCAGATTTGCATCCATCCCCTCTTACTCCCTCTGTGCTTCCTGGTTACTCATCACTGCCATCTCAACCCTGGAAAATGAACACTCTTTATTCTTACCCAGACCAAATAGGACAGTAAAACTGGAATCTTAGAAAGCACCTCTCCCTCATCACTCATATTCATTTTGCCATATTTACTCAAATTCCAAAAGATATAATCATCAGTCATATCAATTGGACATCCTCATTGTTCTTCTGGACCATCTGAATATAATTCATCTTCACACCAGCTTTCTTGGTTTTCCTGTTTTCCAAATATTCACAATAGCAGTGCACTTTCGTTTATATTCTTTACTCATTTAAAATGCACCAACACTATGCTATCAGCTAAGATAAAGTCTGAGGCTCCATTTGTAGCACGTTTCTTCATGATTTTATTTATCCCAAGGCACATTTCTGCTTCTTATACCTGAGTTTAAGTTCTGATTGCTAACTTCATGCTATTTGCTGATCATATAATGCATCTAAGTTTTGTGGAGAATCTGTGCTTGGTCTGTAATATCAGATTAAATTTCAGCTTCAAGATATAGGTACCATTCTAGCCATTTCAAAGAGATACTATATAGAGAAATGCATGTTCACACAATTAAAGTATAAGAAAGCTTTAAGCTATACTGCCCAATATTCTTTTCTTTCCTGAAATTCAGCTTTTTTTTCCTTTTAATTTATTCATGCTATTTTTAAGAATCATCCTAAATTGTCATTCCCTCCCAGAAGCCTATTTTGACTTATTCTAAGATAGTTGGGCACACTTTCCAAGTAGCTATTATTTTCTTTCATAATTTCCCCATTTAATTATTGTATATTTCCTTCACTTCAAATTATTTTATATTTTTTCCCACATTCATAATGAATCACCTTCAAGATCTATACCTGAATCTCTGAAAGGATACAATATTTTTTCCAACTACACATAAAAATATGTCTGATATAATTCTCTGAAAGAAATAGAATTAATTAAGAGTCATATATGTACATATTGAATGTAATCATAAAATAAATATTTGGCGGAATTCAAAATCAATACATTTTTTTTTCTAAGAAATACATTACAAAGAAAAATTGTTCTCCAGCATTGTAAAATGCAAAACAAAATAAACCCAAAACAATAAAATGCATATGATATTGGCATGTAACTTGAGTCTTTTTTCAAACGTGAAAAAAGGATTTTCAGTCATGCAAAAGAAGAAAAACATCATATTTAAACAGTGAAATTTTTAAGTCAAAGAACTTGAGTTTTAACTATGCAAGTCTAATCTATAATACAATATAGTGATAAAAATTTGATAAATGAAATCTACTAAATGGTAATACCCTTAACAAACATCAAGAATGGTTCTCTGTTTGCCCTACCTGTCAAATATAATATCTGATTTCCCTTAAGCCTTAAATTCCTAACAACAGAATAAGGAAACAAATTGAATAATATATAAATGAATAAATATAGATTATTAAAAATTATGATGAAGAGAAAGATGTTTGATGGACAGGTAAAGTTATTGATTAATATTTATATTATTTTTGATTTTTAAAAGATTTATTGAGTGTATTTTATTTTCATTTTTCACTAGGCAATGCATTTTTTGTTAAAGACTGATTTCCTTATGTTTATGCTTATTAAGTTTATAGAGCAGAGTTGCAGACTTGTAAAATAAATTTCAAAATTTTCTGACCCATGTATCTTAGCTCAGGTTGGCACAACAAATTAGCACAAACTGTCAGGCTTAAACAACATTTATTTCTCACAGGTCTGAAGCTGAGAAAGTTGAGAATCAAGCAAGATTTCCTCCAGTTTACTTCCAGTGAGGACACTCTTCTTGGACACATCTTTCAGATGGCTGTCTTATTGCAGCCTTGAGTGTTGTGGAAAGATCATCACTTCTGATAACATTAATCCCATCCATGAAGGCCCACCTTCATGACCTAATTATATTGCTGAGGACCTCTGTCCAAATAAAAATGCACTGGAAAATACGTTTGATGTTTAAAAATTATACCAAAATCATACAATATAAATTAATGTTGACAAAAACAAAACAAAACAAACAAACAAACACATCAAAAAATGCACTGAAGATTTAGATTCCACCATGGGAATTCTGGAGATAGAAACATTCAGTCTGCAGCACAGAGACAAAAGGGGTGAATTTGGACTTGAATGAAAGTAGAAGTAATAGAGAAGTCTGGAATCAAAATATGTAACTCTGTATTTAATACTGTTGCTATCTAAAACTGTTTTGATTGGTTTTTGGTACTATCATAGAGTTGATTTTGAAAAAGCAATAGCTTAATATAATATAATAAGTTAATGTATATTTGCATAATATTTGTAGTAAATTGTACTAGATTGTTGAAATAGAGATTGAGGACACAAATGAAAATAAGAATTTTATGTTCACTCCTTAAGTTTGAATAACAGTAATTTTGTTTGCTTTTTCACGAGGCCTATATATTTATGTGCACTGGGCACCGAATAGAGATATCATTTCAAATCTGTGGAGCATTGATTCAAGGACAATTCTCCCACACTTCCAGGCCCTTGTGAACATCAAAATCAATATTTGCTCGTCTCTTATATAAAATGATGTAGTATTTGCATATAGCTTATGCACATCCTCCTGCATACCTCATACTTAAATTACATATACCTAATACAAAGCCTACAAATGACTTTCTCTGCATTAATTCAACATATTACATGACACTGAAAATTCAAATTTTACTTTTTTGGAACTATCTGAAATTTTTTTCTCTTTCAATATTTTCAATCTATGGTTGAATGAATCCACAGATGAAGAATGCATGAAGAAAGGTGGGGGGTGGTAAATATATATCCATTCTCAGGATTTGTTCAATAGTGAATAATTTCCTGAGAGTTTCAGCTGAAGAGAGCTTTCAAACATGAAATTTTGTACAGGTTGAGTACCTCAAAGATTTCAGGTTTCAGATACTTTTCAAATTTTTGAATATTGACATATATAACAAGATATCTTGAAAATCATAGCCATCTTAGGAAACAAAATTCATCTATGTTTAATATATGCCTTATACAATAGACTGATGGTATTTTTGTACATTATTTTTTAGTAAGTCTGTGCATAATACAAAGTTTTGCCATTAAATGTCTCCACTTTTGTGGTAATGGGGGTGCTCAACAACTTTGGATTAGAGAGCATATCAGGTATTGGACTTTTGCATCACAGATATTCAATTTTTATAGATTTATATTTGTGAGTTTCATGTTAGAGACTTAACTTGATTCTCAGGCACTGAATTTTTTATGAACTTTATTGGCTTGATCTTCATAACTTAGGAGACTTCCTTTTCTTAGAAAAAGAAAATGAAAGCTTGCTCACACATTTTTATCTTCTAAGATCTAACAGCTCTAATTAGGATAATAATATCTTACGGGAATTTCAAAGAAAAAGAGGATAATGCCACTCCAGAGATGTATTATTAAAATGTCAGCCTCAAAAAAGCCATGTATTTTAAAGTATCCAGTTTCCTCATATCAGCATTACCTCTTCTTATCCCACTTACTAATAATAATGTCTTTCTGCTACTTATTTATATGTTTATAATAAAAGGGAGATACATAATTTATGTGATCTTTTGTAGACTTACTTTAAATTAGAACAATATAAAAAATGAAAGACAAGTGACATCCAAGAAAAAGAGAGTTTTAAATTGGAATGCAGTGAAATTATTTTTTTTTTGCAAACTTTAATTTATAATAGAGAATTAAACATGGAATGCGTCAAGTAAAACTATAAAAATAAATAAAATATATATGTTCTTTGAGAGCCTAATGTAGACATGTGTAGAAACATGAAGGCCATACTATCATAATAAATTATTGTAACAGTAAATATAGTTGTTATGTAATTATAAATATTAGATCATCAAATTTGATAAATTTGATATAGGTTAGGGAAAAATAATGGTTGACACATTGATTCAGAGAAAGAGCTCTCTTTCAATATGGAGAGAAAAAATTTCTGTTTTATCAATTGTTGAATGACAGAAGAAAAAAATAATAAATAAAAATAATAAAAGTAGAGATTTACCTTTGATACAGGAGAGGCAGTACTAGGTTTTGTAAATAAGCTTGTTCATATTAATAATGTAAAGGTAAGATTACCTCTAAAGATGAGGCTGTCAGTATATATTGTGTAGAAAGTTGACTTCATGATTTAACCAATATTAATCATGAACATATTTTCCTCATATTAATGCATATTTGTCTTATTAGTATGGTGAGAAAACTTATTAGAAACTTTAATTAGCAGAGAACACTACTAAGAGAAGACATTGAGAAAGGAGATTGGAGCATGGCAAAGCTGGCTGAGGAACTAGGGGTAACTTGTTAATTATAAAGTCCCAGAAAACATGCTCAAAGCAGTTTCCAAAACCTTGCATGTGGACTTCTTGTGAGAACTCAATAGGATAGCCTAGATCTGACATCAGCCTGAGGAATAGGTGATACAAAAAAGCCAGCCCACATTGAGATTTGCCACTGTTTTCTCTTGCATGATGCTCCACTCTCATGTTGTAGGGTGTACCTCTTTTCCTACTTTTACTTGGCCCAAACTAACTCTGTAGAGCCTGTTTCTTTTCCTATGTTTAATAAAACTTTGCTGTTGTTTAAGCTTGTCTTTACCAATGCTTTGCTCAGAACAGGAAAAATACTTAGAAGCCACCTCTAGGAAAAGGCTGCAGGACCCCCAAAACCCAGTAACATATTGGCTTAGCCAGTGAGGAGAGAAGGTAAGGTCCTTTGGGGACATTTTTGTTTGTTTGTTTGTTTGTTTGTTTCTCTAAAATACCATGGAGGCTTTTTTTTTTGCTTCTTTTTCTTTCTCCTAGGCTGGGAAACTCAGGAGACTCTTTTCTTGGTGCTAGGCACAGCTTCCTGCTTTTCCCACCATGTGGGAATGGGTAAGGGGAATGCACGAACAGTTGTAGGAGGTCTACATACCTGGTTGAAGTTTATCTTCCCTTTGTGTCTCTTTCCCACTTTTCACCATGCATTGTGGATCAAAGTCAGTAAAGAAAAGCCAGAGAGGCTATTATTAGCCCTGTTGAAGAGTAGATTGTTCAGGTACCATATGTGTGATGCAGAGTTTAGTATGCCCTTGTGATCTCATGTTTCTATTCTCCATGATACTTTGCTCAGTTTTCTCACTCTTTTGGAGACAAATAGCTGTTGGTAACTTGGGAGGCTGCCTGACTAGTTGCCTACCCCATTTTACTCCTTTTTGTGGTCAAAGTCTTGTCTGTGCTTTTGCCCTACATGGCTGTTTCTTTCTCAGGGTGTTACTTTAGTCAAGGTTGCCATCTTCTCTTGTCACATAGTTGGAAGCCCTTTTGGGTCAGCCACTGCCATGTTTGTTTCTAGATTCTTTCTTTGTTTCTTCTTAAAAAAATGCAAGCAATTTAGAAACATATGCCTGACATCCTGACAACCAATAAGCTTAACTCAAGTGACTGTGAGTAAAAACTAGAAACATCTTTGTTCTAGGATTAAAAAAAAAAAATATTTAAACAGGTTTCCATCTCTACTGCCTTAAGCAAAGTACCAAAGTTTTTACTATTGGGGTAAATGCAAGAAGTAGTATTTCTCAATACTACCTGGTTCCACCAAGCTTAAATAGAGCTACCAAGTGGCTCTACAGTGGCTAGGGGAATCCCAGTGGGTGGGTGGAGGGCCCATTCTGATCTCAAGGGAGTTTCAAAGGACTAGTAATAGCAATCAAGTGGCTCTACCCCTTCTCTTTAAGGTGTTAATGGGCCCCAGTATGGAGACAAATTGGGGCTTTTATCTATGCTTCTGTGAAAGATACCAGCATCATCATAGCTTCAGAGGGAGATATCTGTCTGGTAAATACTTAAGAATCACAAAGTTTGCTTTGCAGCCTCATTGAGTCTCCTCTTTCTGCATGGGACTCCATTTTAAGATCCAAGACTTACTTGACTCTTTCTGTACTTTCCAAGATAGGCCATGGGAAACCTCATGAACCACACTTTACAGATTCCACTAACTTGACCACTAGCCCATATCCTTGATCAGTGGGAAAAGTTTGATCCTGCCAATTTAAAATAGGGATGACTTATATACTGTTGCAATATGGTTTGGGTCCATTATTAACTAGGAAGTGGTGAGAGATGGTACAAGATGGTAGTTTAAATTATGTGATTATTTTTCAGTTAAATCTTTTCTGCATAAAACATAGAAGGTAGAATTAAATCTCTTATTTTCAGGCTTTTGTGACCCTTTATCTCAGGAAAACTGTAGAAGCTATGGTATTTAGACCAGCCGCTGAATAAGAGAGAGATATCTTTGATGATCCTGTTTTTGGAACTCTATCTGTCTCTAAGGGGAATAGGGATCTCACTCAGCTGTTTTATGAAGATACTTCAAATAGGATCCCAGATACCTATGACCCAGTTGCTGGACATGGCCTTTTCTGGGCCCAACAATTGGGATTGGAGAAAGATCAAAAAAGAAAAGCTAGAATTATTTTGTTGCAATTGGCAATGCTTTAAACTCAACCGGGTTAAAGGAAAACCCCAAAACAATCAAGGTTCTGTTCAAAGTACGAAATGTTAGCCGCTGTTGCAAACAAGTGATCTCTCAGAGTTGTACAAGCAAGCAGAATATCAATACCCTGAATATCAAGACTGATGGAATTAGGTAGTTGTCAGTTCGAAACATATCTTTGGGGCCAAACCTTTTGCCACAATCAGCTCCTTTGATAGCATCTTTATTCTTCAAAATAGTTGAGATTGTTGACTTCAGCATCTTGTACTCTGAGCCCAGATCAGTCACCCAAATACCAAGCTCATGCTTTTCTACAATTTCCTTCTTGAATTCATTGGTTATTTTCTTCAAAACCTTCTTCTTGCCGTTCTTGCTTTGCATTTTCTTCTTCCCTTCATTATTGCTCCGCACATTGTTGTCACCTCCATTACTGCTCTGGACTTTCTTTTTACCATGATGCTTGCTCTGTACTTTCTTTGGAGCCATGCTGGATTGAATAATACTGTACAGTACTGTTTATGCTAAAAAGCATACAGAAAAGCTTCACAGCAAGTGTGCACAGGTCTGTCTGTGACCACAATCTCAACTAGAGGAAGCCACAACCACATGTCAGAACAGGGAAGATGGCTGCATTTGTGTTCATCACTCAATGTGGAATTTAAGAACAGAAGCAAAATTTTGCTGAATGCTTCTGTTTTTGAACTGAATTGTTCTCAAATAGAGGTATTCGTGAACTAAGATATTACTATATGACGCGACAATTCCATCAGTTATGCCTTTATTCCTTCATAAATCAATTCATAAAATAGATCTTTCTTGAAAGATTAGGAATAATTTAATGGTTATTTTGAATTACAATTTGATCTTCCTCCTCTGAGAGAGAAACCAGCACTGATTGCTTTGTAGAAAGTATATATTGGAAGAGATTAACCAACCTTATTGAATGGAAGTAGTTATACATTGAATTTTACTTCAGGTGGCAAATTTACTCATTGCTAAATAATCACCTTCTTTCTTGTTTTACTAATTATTTTCTTTCTATAAAATTTACTAAATAATCTCAAGGCTAATCTGAATTATTTGTAAATAATTTAGTTTTCTTTGAAGAAGAAACAAATTTGTATAATATCAATACAAATATTACCAAAAGGCATGCATTAAGAAATAAATCTCCCTTTTATTTACTTTACCCCATTTGCATATTTGGCTCCATGGAAGAAAGCAGTTTTATCATATATATATACATTACTTTGTGCATCAACATTTTTTTCAATTGTTTTGTTTTAAAACAAACACTGACTTGCAAATATCATTACTGAATGCATGAAATGATTTGTGAATTATTCATCACAATTTACATACAGAAACTTCATTCCTTTTAAGTACTTGGGTATCAAATATTTGAATATCCTATCATTTTATACATATAGCAGCTGATGTAACAGATGAGTTTGGCTCTTTTACAAGAATATATTATTAACTCTATCATCAATTTTATGTTATTTTTATTGAGTTATATTTCTGTATAGCAGT